>ML104783.1:172782-236940 GCA_003697995.1 Taxidea taxus jeffersonii
TGTGTGTGTGTGTGTGTGTGTGTGTGTGTGTGTGTGTGTGTGTGTGTATACACACACAAGCACACACACACTGTGGGAATATTACTCAGCCATCAAAAAAAGAAAGAAAAAAACTTATTTGCAATAACGTGGGTGGAGCTAGAGTATATTGTGCCAAGTGAAATAAGTCAGTCAGAGAAAGACAAATAGCATATGATCTCATTCATATGTTGAATTGAAAAAAGAAAACAGACGAATATATGGGAAGGGGGAAAAGAAAAAAAAGAGAGAGGGAGGGGCACCTGGGTGGCTCAGTCGGTTAAGCAACTGCCTTCGGCTCAGGTCATGATCCCAGTGTCCTGGGATCGAGCCCCGAATCGGGCTCTCTGCTTGGCAGGGAGTCTGCTTCCCTTCCTCTCTCTCTGCCTGCCTCTCTGCCTACTTGTGATCTCTGTCAAATAAATAAATAAAATCTTTTTTTAAAAATCTGAATAAAAATAGAAACCTCTCTGCTGCAGTAGTTCAGTTTGTTTAAAAATGTTAAATCATGGGGGCACCTGGCTGTCTCAGTTGGTAGAGCATGTGACTCTTGATCTCAAAGTTGTGAGTTCAAGCCCACATTCAGTATAGAGCTTACTTTAAAATTATGTATACATAATTTTAAAGTAAGCTACATATATATATATGTGCATATATATACACACACATATATATACACATACACACATATATATATAGAATATCTGATATAGTTGACTTACTGAAAAAGGAAGACATCCCAAAAAGAAAATTTCTCTCTTTGGAAATAAATTGTTAAATTACAAAACTGCATTATAAAATTTAGTTAATGATTGACTTTGAAAGCCTATATCTTAACAGTTATCTTAACTGTTAATATCTTTTAAAATATACCTTATTGGTTTAATTCCTTTAATTTTCTCACCATCCTCACCACTTTTCTCACCAACCAATTAAGTTGGAGGGAGTTTATGTTTTTAGTAAGCTCAATGCCCAACATGGGGCTTAAACTTACCTCCCTGAAGTCCAGAGTCCCATGCTCTACCAACTGAGCCAGCCAGGCATCCCCAGAGTGGCACTTTTAAGGGGGGAGGTATATTTGTAGCATCAACATGCAGGAAAAAGAAAATCATGAAAATATGCTAGCCAGCCAAATACTTGTTTCAGCATGGAAGATAGCATAGTAAAATAAAAAGAGCACTGATTTCAGAGTCTAAAGGATCTGCTCTATTATACTGCAGGATTATTGAAAGGCTTGAGTAAAATGTTTCTGAAAATATTTCATAACACTAGCACAAGCTGTGAAATGTAAGATGTCATTTTGCTTTGGGGGGTAATAAATGCTTATTCAGTTATTGCCACATAATTATTTTTTTCATCTTCTTACTGGTGATCAGCAGAGGTGTCTTCATTGACTGTCTTGAAAAATTCTATGATTTTCAACCCTGTTCTTAATCAGGGAGTAAGTCTGGCAGGTAGTAGAAGGAAAGAAAAAGAGACAAATGTGGTAGGTCATTATTTCCAAAAGAATGAATTGGTTTGGGGCATCTGCGTGGCTCAGTCTGTTGGGTGTCTGACTCTTGATTTCAGCTCAAATCTTGATCTCAGTGTTGTGAGTTCAAGCCCCTCACTGGGCTCCATCCTGGGTGTGGAGCCTACTTAAAAAAAAAAAAAAGAATGTGTTGGTTCATAGTTAGTTTATAACATTTTGTTCCTCCCTAGATAATGCAGAGATAACACGAAAAGTGAAGTAACAATGTTTTGGCTTATTCTTGAATTGTGAATTGTGGTGAAAGTTTATCTTTAGGGTGTAATTGTTCTATCAAGATTTTATTTGTGAGCGCCTGGGTGGCTCAGTTGGTTGAGCAACTGCCTTCGGCTCAGGTCGTGATCCTGGACTTCCAGGATCGAGTCCCACATCGGGCTCCCAGCTCCTTGGGGAGTCTGCTTCTCCCTCTGACCTTCTCCTCTCTCATGCTCTCTCTCACTCATTCTCTCTCAAATAAATAAATAAATAAATAAAATATTTTAAAAAAAAAAAGATTTTATTTGTGGGGCGCCTGGGTAGCTCAGTTGTTAAGCATCTGCCTTCAGCTCAGGTCATGATCCCAGAGTCCTGGGATCAAGCCCCTGCATTGGGCTCCCTGCTCTGCAGGAGGTCTGCTTCTCTCTCTCCCACACCCTGTGCTTGTGTCCCCTTTCTTGCGGTCTTTCTCTCTCTGTCAAATAAATAAATAAAATCTTAAAAAAAAAAAAAGATTTTATTTGCATATTTTCTAATGCAACCTTTTGTGGTTTTTTTTTTTAAATCATCAAAAGCAATGAATTAGTGAATCAGGTTGTGAGATATTTAATATTATAAACTCTATAAAGAGCCATCTTTCATTCTTTCTTAATACTTTTCATTAATGTTTTGATTATCCTCTTTTTATACAGGACTTTGCTTCCCGGGCTAAACTGGCAGTTCAAAACCTAGTACAGAAAGTTGGATTTTTTGGAATTTTGGCCTGTGCTTCAGTAAGTCAATTGTATTAAAAGTGAGAAATTCTAATAAATTGTAGATTTATATTTTGATCCAATTTGTTTTTAAAGATAGCAACTTAGAAAAATAAAGATAACACACTTGAGTGAACAAAAATGTTATCACTTTTAATGAGTATATAATTTTATTAATCATCCATCTTTCTCATCAAATGAGCTGTTTCTGTTGGATAGGTTCATACCTTGTTTACTGACATTTTAAACATTTCATCTTGCCATTGATGATGACTTTGGACCGAAATAGCTTGTTTCAATAAGAATAAAAAAGATTTAAAAAAGAAAGATAAAATTCATCCTTTCCATGAAGAACTTATAAAATGACGTGCATTTAACCAAATAAAATGACTTCATTCTTTCCAGAGTTTTAGATATGTAGGCTTTCTCCAGAGTTTCAAGCATTAGTTATAAGGAAGAATTCATATGAAACCTGTCTCAAGGGATATTTACAACGATCAAAGTAATCAAAACCTCTCGGGCAAAGTTAAGTGCATCTTTGGCTACAGTGAACTAAGAAGCCACTTATGTCAAAATGTAGTTAATGTCTCAAATTGCAGATTTGTAAAATTGACATTTCTTGATGAGTTGGTTTTTATCCTGGTCCTTTTCTAACATAATAGAAACAGTTATATTTGAAATGGAACATTTGAACAGAGTTTTCTTTGGTAGCCTGTGCACAATTTTTGGCACTTTGGTGGTGGATTTCGCCAGCATAACTAGTGCGTCTAGTTGATATGATGAAAACTGCAACTGTAAGTATAATTCACAAAATTATTGTCTACTGACACACAACTCCTTTGTCCATTATGTACTAGAATATGAATAAATCTTTGAGTACTCCTCCCTTAGCAAAGCAAATGGCCAGAAAAGAAGACATTTGGTGCCAAAATTTCTAATGTGATGTGAACATTCTAGGTATACTGTAAAATATACATGTGCCTTTGACCCTGGCAATTTTAGAAATTTTTGTAATCTAACTTTTCTTTTTAGTGTTTAATATTTTATCATAATATTGACCTCAACTATTTGAGCAATTTATAAGTAAGTTTATTGTAGTGTGATATAGTAGAAAGAGAATTGATTTTGGCATTCCTAAACCAGTTTTGCCTCTTGTTAATTACATAACCTAGTCAGGTTACTCTCTTTGAACCCTGGTTTTCTAATTTTTAAAATGGGGCAATAAGACACTCATTGTAAAGGCTGATGTGAGGATTTAAGAAAATATATGTGAGGGCACCTGGGTGGCTCAGTTGGTTAAATGACTGCCTTCAGCTCAGGTCATGATCCTGAAGTCCCAGGATCGAGTCCTGCATCGGGCTCCCAGCTCCATGGGGAGTCTGTTTCTCCCTCTGACTTTCTCCTCACTCATGCTCTCTCTCACTGTCTCTCTCTCAAATAAATAAATAAAATATTTAAAAAAATATATATGTGAACTAACACAGTGCTTAGGACATAAAATGTTCCTCCTTTTTTATTGTTATTCATCAGCTTTGATTCAGTCGCTGAGTGTTAGGAATAAAGAGATGAAAGATAATCCCTTTTCTCAAGGATGTTGAAGTCCAGTGAGGAAGACCGTTGAAACACAAGCATAAGTAGAAAGTGCGGTGGAAGTTAACAGAATGGGATTAAGCTGAGAGGCCTAATGGATAATAATGTCCTTACTTTAGAGGCTAAGTGAGCAAGCATGATAACCGTATTGCCTGAGTTGAAATCTGCTGTGCTGCTGAAATCCTGCTCTCCTGAATAAATTGTCAAACCTGTCTGTCTCACTTTTCTGTAAAGTGAGTGTAATGGTACCATATAGCATTATTTTGAGATTAAATAAGTTGACAATGTAGAAATTTTAGAAAAGAACTGAGCAAGTCAAAGCATTCAAGAAAAATTAGGTTTCATTATTCCTGGGGAAAACATGGAGTACCTTCAGTTTATTAAAACAAAATAGTAATTTATTCTTTGGTACTCGTCCATCCGTGTGTCCTCACTTCTGAAAATCCAGTTTCTATACTGGTCAGTCTTCTTTATATTTGACTAGGAATAGTCAAATTGATAGATCAGTTTAGCCTTCCAGGAATTTTTTTCTCGAAAATTTTTGATACTTACCTTAAAGTTTTGAAAGCATATATACTTCATTTAAGTTTATTAATTATTTTGTTAACATTCAAACTAAGATAAATAAAACTCCTAGTTGAGGGAAAATTTTAAAGCTACTTAGTTCATTTAATCCCAGTCTTCCTTTCTGTGTATTTAGCCAGGAGTTGAAAAACAAGAATTAATAACATGCACATGAAACAATAAATTCACTGATTATATATGCTCTTCTGAGGGTATATAGCATACGCTGAGGTGTCCAACATGTTTAGCAAATTCTAATTTTTAATCTTCTCTGCTTTACATCTTGTATACTTTAGATTAATTTCTATTTCAACATGAGGTAGAGCCTGATAATACAGGAAAACAATTAAAATTATAATCCATGGAGTTATGAAGGTCACATGAAAAAATATAAGAAATGATTGATGTAAAGTTGTACAAATGGTATTGTTATTAACATGATTATAAGACAGATGAAATTGCCTAAAACATTTGAATTTGGATGAGAAAAACAAAACTGAGTTATTGAATCCAAGTGTTATGAACAAAAGAATATTTGAATTCTAATTTAGTCATGGACTTATTTTTAAAAGAACATATGTGACAAATATCTTTTAAACAACTGGGCTTTTCTTTGAAATTTCAAAAATGAAATTATATAAATTAATTGGCTTCTGAATGGTTCTGCCAGCTGCCACAAGGACAGAGCGCTTCTGTGGGAGAAAAATAGATGAAGTGCTCAAAAACAGCTTGTGGTTTCTTTGCATTTTTACATGAAATTGTATTTCAGCATTCTTAAATGTGGGAATGTTTGGAAAAGGTATTTGTTGTGAATCATTTCTTTGTCTGGGACTGAGTATTCAAAACATCTGAATCTATGTGCTCATATTTCCACACTTGATTTTCTTTTTAAAATATATTACACAGCCCCACAGCCTTGGGCTGTCATATAAATGATGAGGTTTGTATGTGCAATATACAAATTATGAATTTTTTTTTGTTGAGGAATAAAAGCACATTTCCACATAAATGTATTTGTGACTTTTGTAAGAATGTTTGCTGTAAAGATGTGAATACTTTCTAGATAATATTCTTATTTCAAGCTGAAGACTTGAGAGTCCTAGTAACCACTGAAATAATCTTAAAGCTTTCTCTTCACTTATATCTCACCTTAGACACAGCTACTGAATGGCAATGTGCTGAAAGGTATTAAATTCCTGCAGGTCCATTGGTTTTATCCACTTCTAATGTGATTAAAAGAAAAAAATATATGGGGTGTTAGCTATAAATAATAAAAGCAAAAGGACAGCTGGGTTTGCTTTGAACAGCAGCCTGAAATGAATATGAGACCCAACTTGCAGAAACATTAGAATACTTGCCTAACCTTCTGAACAGCCTAGTGATGAGGGAACCTATACCTGTCTTTGCAGGGAAAGCAAGGCTTAAAGCATGATTCCCCGTACCTGTAAATCGTAAGATTAATCTGTTCCTTGGATTATATATTTTAACTTTTTTTCTTAAATAGATCCCAAATCCTCTATTTGATCTGGCTGGAATAACATGTGGACACTTTCTTGTACCTTTTTGGACTTTCTTTGGTGCAACTCTGATTGGAAAAGCAATAATTAAAATGCATATCCAGGTAATTATACCCTCTGATTCACTGCCTAATGATGATGAGCCCATTAAAAGGCATTAAAACTTAATTTCATTGCTCATTCCAGTATGAATTGTTAATATTTTGGTTTTGCTTCTTTTGGTTGGTAACTTACTTAGGTATTTAACCATGTCATTTGGAAATTAGTGAATTTGGTACAAATTTTTCCTGTGCCTATTGGAAAATGGTGACCCTTTAAGACTTTTCTCCTTGTTTTCTTTCTTTCCTTCTTTTTCCTCCCTCCTTTCCTGTCTTTCTTTATTTCATTTTTTGCCTTGTGAAACTGTTCATCCAAGACTTCACCAACCAAAAATAGTGTTCCTGTATAGGAAAATGCATGTCATTTTCACATACGTAGTCTAAAAATTTCACATTTTTACTGACCATGAGCTGAGAGAAAATGGCCTTTCACTAATTCTACTTTTCTTTCATACCCCCCAAAAATACTTCCTCTCAAGGCATCAATGTCCTTTACAGAAAACCAGCCAGATGTTAGTTTGGGAGAGAATGGGGAAGAAAGGGGTCTCTGAAGAGGTGAAGAGCTGTGGGTTGTGGTTAGAGAATTGAGAATCTGCTATTGTTCAAAGCCAGTCTTAACAAAAGCCCTAGGATAGAGGTATGTATATATATGAATAGAGGAGAGAGAATAAAGGGAAATGAATAGGTGTTTCTAGGACTGTGATATGAATTGTTTCCTTTTAAAAGGGCAAATCTCACTAGAAGAAAACAAAATTAACCTGAATAGAATTTCTTAACCAGTGAGGTTTGCAACACAGAGGCATTCACCAAAGGAAAAGCAAGAGCAGTGAGTAATGTCTGCCCTGGTATGATTTCTTCAAAATTAAAAGCCTCTTTGTCCCAGGTTTCTTCTTAACACCTCTCTACCTTTAGTCCTTAGAGGAGAAGAATGAGACAGGAAAACTTCAGCTGCTTTTACATGCCCAGTTTCTAATGTTCTTTTTTGGCATTTGGGATGAGTTAAGTGAGCCTATCCTCTGCTCCCCTGCCATGATAATCACTCAGTATTCCAAGGGCATTACTCCTTCAAGGAATATATTTTCTCTCACTTATATTAAGTATATTGTTCAATGAAATTAGTTTTTTAATGTGGGAGTGCTAGTTACTTTGGTAAACATTCATTACAATACCATATTAGGATTTTTCAAATAATAAAATACTATGGGAGTAGTAGATTATTTTGCAGTATATCAGAAGATAATTTTTTTCTTTGATCTTTTCAATTCTTTCTGGGGAAGAAGGCAGCTAACATTTTGTTTTTTAAAAATAAAAAATTTTCCCTTGAAAGTATTAATACCTAAGAAACAATAACAGATTATTTTAATTCCCTTTATAATAGCAACTTCTCTGAGAATCCATAAGCTTTATGTACCCAGCTTTGTGTAGGAACTTTCTGTATGAATTTAGTAAAGTTTATTATGCTAGGAGTATTCTATAGTGATAGGTCATGCAACTTATCAGATTTTTCATTACAGAATATTAAAAATAGTATGTTTTTAAACATTCTCCATTTTTTTCAAGTTATGATAATGTTTTTTAAAGATAGAGGGTTTTTTGTTTTTTTTTTTAAGATTTTATTTATTTATTTATTTATTTATTTATTTGACAGACAGAGATCACAAGTAGGCAGAGAGGCAGGCAGAGAGAGGGAGGAAGCTGAGCAGAGAGCGTGATGTGGGTCTTGATCCCAGGACCCTGAGAGTATGACCTGAGCCGAAGGCAGAGGCTTTAACCCACTGAGCCACCCCGGCGCCCCTCAAGTTATGATAATGTTTAAATTTTTTATATGGTACTTCACATTTTAAAGCACTTAGTGTTTGTGAGTTGATTTTATTATAATCCTCGGATAGAGAAATGACTACTCTCGTTTTATAATTGTCAAACTTAGAAGGTTCATAAGTAAAGTAAGTAACAGCTGGAATTTGAACCCATGTCTCCTGGCTTTAAGTTCAGTGTTCCTTCCATTTTTTTGCATTGCCTTCTAAACTATAAATTATTTATGTGATTAAGGAAACTAAACTGTTTAAAGCCTGCTATTTATTAGGACCTGTGCCAGGCAGTGTGCATTGGTCATCTCAGAACAATCCCATGAGACAGTTATTATCCATATTTCATACATATGGGAACTGAGTGTTAGAAAAGATAAAATACATGGGTAAAGCCCTGGAATTGAAACCAAACTCTATAAATTCAAAGCTATACCCTGTATCTGTGTGGAATGAAAAAAAGAAAGCCAAAATCTTTCTGAAAGCAGAGAATCTGCTTTCCTTCACTAAACTGAGACCATGGGATATGTTTTCTGTGTTACATTGTACCATGGAGACATAGTTTCTAAAGGCATGTCACTTGATGTACATCCAGATGTAGCTCAGGGTGACAAACATTTCTCATTCTTTGGGTAGGCAATGATAGTGCATAATATAAATGTTTTAACGATTTCTGAAGTAATCAGAAGGAAACCACACACAGATGTTTCTGTCATCTAATAGTAAACCCATTTTCTGGCTTTTTTCCCCTTTTTTTTCAGCCTAAAGTAAACAGCCAAAAATACTATTTTTATTCATATCTTCTTATTTGTTAAGCTTCCCCTAAAAATTTCAAATTAGCCCACCTAATAATGTTAGATTGGGATTTCCAAAGTCAGTACATTTATACTCAATACTTCACATACCCTATAACTTACTTACCATGTATATTGTTTATTGCCTCTTTATCTTTCCACCACAGACACATACACAGAAATATAAGCTCCACGAAGGTGGAGAATTTAGTCTTTGACTCACTGAGTATTCTAGTGCCTAGAATATCATCTGGCATGTAGTAGACATTCAGTAAATTTAAGTGATCTGTACATTCAACATGGGTCTCAGACTCACAGCCCTGAGATCAAGAGTCACTCGCTCTACCAGGTGAGCCAACCAAGGTGCCCAACTCAGTAAATTTGGGTGGTTTGTGTTTTTTTTAAGATTTTATTTTTTTGAAAGAGAGAGACTCTGAGAGCAAGTGTGAGCTGGGGAAGGGGAAGAGAGAGAAGGGAAGAGAGAATTTCAAGCAGACTTCGTGCTGAGTGCAAGGCCCCACCCAGTGCTTGATCCTATCATGAACTGAGCCAAAACTGAGTTACATGCTCAACTGACTGAGCCACCCAGGTACCCTACCTCATCCAGTAAATTTTTAATAAATGAATTTAAGATTTTTTGTTCCATCAAAGGACTTTCTTTCATAGATAGGTTCTTTGTTCATTCTGGCACTGTTAGTTCCCTGCACCCATATCTTTTTTTCCCCCCTACTCATCCCTTCCCTCTGCATACATGGTTAAGTGAGCTGTTTGGTGATCGGTGTTTTTGTTTATTTGGTAGAATCCCCACTCAGACCTCTAGCCTGAATGAGATGAGACATAAGTTCTTAAATATCTGGCACATTTATGTCTTGCCCAGCACAGTGAATTTTCAAGCTGTTACATATAAAAATAAAGTCTTATTTTGTTTTCAGGCAATGGAATTATGCAATTATCTGGGCATTGGCTTATTTTCAATGTTAGGAAATGATGGTAGGGAAAACTCATGGTGGTGAAATCACTGAGAGGCAAAACTCTTAGCTCTAATTCTTAGTGAAAGATTTATAGCTCCAATAACTGGCTTTTATGGAAACTAGAAGGACCCCCATATAGTAATGCTTTTTCTCCCTAAATGATCTGTAATAATTGTCTTGATAGTTTCATAATCTTTATACACCATTTATATAACACTGTTATGAAATCATCATCCATCTTGTAGCTCTTTTTGACATGTGCTTGCTTTTTTCATGAGATAGGTAGTATCTTTTTAAAATCAATAGAGGGGTGCCTGGGTGGCTCAGTGGGTTGAAGCCTCTGCTTTCAGCTCAGGTCATGATCCCAGGGTCCTGGGATCGAGCCCCACATCGGGCTCTCTGCTCTGCGGGGAGCCTGCTTCCTTCTCTCTCTGCCTGCCTCTCTGACTACTTGTGGTCTCTGTCTGTCAAATAAATAAATAAAATCTTAAAATAAAATTAAATTAATAGATGCATAAACGGGGACACCTGGGTGGCTTAGTTGACTCTTGGCTCAGGTCATGATCTCAGGGTCATGGGATCGAGCACTGGTTCAGGCTCTACACTCAGCACAGAATGTGCTTGTCATGCTTTTACTGCTCCTCCAGCTCTTTCTCTAAAATAAATAAATAAAACTTAAAAAAAAAAAGCATAAACAAACACCAAAAAAGACTGAACTTTTCTTTTTAGTCTTACTTCCTTACATAGATCCAGCTATGCGGCTGCCAATGTCTCTGTTAACACTAGGACATTTCTTAAGAAAATGTCATTGCCTTATTATTATTCTATCTGAAATAATATGTCTTAGTCTAATTTAGCTACTTTTCTGAGATTCATAATGGGCAGATAAAAAGAAGTCTGTCATTTATTTATTTCTCTTCCCTCCCTTTTGGTTGCATAGGCTCAAGTTATTATTTGACAAACAATAACAAAAATGTAAGCAGGCATCATCAAGAATTTGGAGACAATCTAGAATTACTCATATTTGATAAGAGAGTTATTATCAGTCCTTTGGAGCTAAACTTTAATATCACCTTCTTGACTCTGTAATTAATTGTACTTATATGACGTTTCCTTTCTCTGAAGTCGTAGAATACATTTTTACTACTAATGTTGTGTATAGTTATTTTTTTTAAAGGTTTTGTTTATTTATTTGACAGAGATCACAAGTAGGCAGAGAGGCAGGCAGAGAGAGAGGAAGAGAAGCAGGCTCTCTACTGAGCAGAGAGCCTGATGCGGGCCTCGATCCCAGGACCCTGGGATCATGACCTGAGCTGAAGACAGAGGCTTTAACCCACTGAGCCACCCAGGGACCCCTCATTTTTTTTTTTAAGAAACTTATTGGGGTGCCTGGGTGGCTCAATGGGTTAAAGCCTCTGCGTTCGACTCAGGTCATGATCCCAAGGTTCCAGGATCGAGCCCCACATTGGCTCCCTGCTCAGTGAGGAACCTGCTTCTTCTCCCTCCATCTGCCTGCTGCTCCCCTTGCTTGTGTGCAAATATATAAATAAAATATTTTTTAAAAAAAGAAAAGAAAAAGATTTATAAATTTCTTCAGGGCACAGGGTGGCTGGGTGGCTCAGTCAGTTAAGCAGCTTTTGTCTTGGATCATGATCTTGAGCCCTGTGTCAGGCTCCCTGCTCAGCGGGGAGTCTGCTTGTCCTCCCTCTGCCCCTCACCCGACCTCATGGTCTCTTTCTCTCTCACTCTGCTCTCTCTCAAATAAATAAATAAAATCTTTCAAAATTAATTAATTAATTCAGGGCTGAGTGCCTGAGTGTCTCAGTCATTTGAGCATCTGCTTTGGCTCTGGTCATGGTCTCAGGATCCTGAGATTGGGTCCTGCATAGTGCTGCCTGCTCAGGACGGGAAGTCTGTTTCTCCCTCTCCCTCTGCCCACTCCTGCTTCTCTCTCTCTCTCTCTCTCTCTCTCTCAAATAAGTAAAATCTTTAAAAAAAAAAATTCTTCAGGACATTGAAGAAGTATCCTTTCCATTTCATGTTCCCTGAAAATCCATAAGAATGCTTATATTATTTTGAACATTTTCAACTAATTGAGTTGAAGATATTTGCTACCTTTTAGTACTAAAGGCATCTTTATTTATAAAGGTAAGGTATCAGCATCTTTAATTAATGGGGACTACCTCAGTAACACTGAACTGAAAATGATCCAGGTCTGATAAAGATTCTCAATAACCTGTTGATGTTTTTGCTTGTATAATAAGTCTAAAAGTCCAAGATCACCCAGGATCTAAGAATGGAACTTTAATGTTAACTTCCACAAACTTTCTATAAAGGTTGTACAGGCTTTTCAGGATCCTCTGGATTAGATTTAGTCCAGACCCATGTCCTTAGGCTGATCAGTTTTAATTTCAGTAGTGGGGGCTATATGGGAACCCATGACTTCAGTTTGTGTGCTCCATTCTAAGATACACATACATGTGGAATCTTCACTCAGCCTTGGGTTTCATGACTCACATTTTTCCCTCAGACATGGTCGTGTATCCTGTAAGACTAGAGCTGTGCTTAAGGAAAAACATCTTTAAAATACAAAGTAGGTAGCATTTGTTAGGCAAGTGGTGTTTTTAGTTTTTTTTTTTTTTAAAGAACTTTAAAAAATTGTAATTGGGGCAGCCGCTTGCCTCTTTAAATTCTCACCAGAATTATGAATTTATATTGAGGGTTTTTTTTTCTGATAACAGAAATACTTATTTTAACTGGTATTTTCTCTACAGAAAATCTTCGTTATAATAACATTCAGCAAACACATAGTGGAGCAGATGGTGGCTTTCATTGGGTGAGTAATTCTTTGTGGATTAATATTAATGTCATCACTGTTCAAATAGAAAAAAAAGTATAAAAGATTTTATTGGGACAGAATTTTTCTAATACCTTTTTATTTTTTGAGAAGGAAAAATCTTTTGCCCTATTATTAGTTAAATTGAAGACTTTCTTACCCTACAGCAGGGAAAGGTGAAGTTCGGATAATCCTTATTTAATTTTAGATTTTTAATTAAATTTAAATTTTAAAGTCATAGAATGCTAGATTTAAAAAAAGCTTTGGAGTTTGAGACTGTTGATCCTCCAAAGAAATAAATTCTCTTTATATAAAAGACATCTGTGTATTATTATAGTTTAATGGAACGTTAGTACAATGCTGTGATTTTTAGCTAAAATTGGTTGTCAGATGCACAGTTGCATTTAATTTAAATACAAATCTTACATAAAATATTAATATTTCATTAAAGAAGTCACGATAAGATGGTATATAATATTACAAAATATGTCAGTTATGAACCTGTTACTTCACTAGGGAAAAATCAGGCCATTTTAAAAGGCTAGACTTTCCATAGCTTTTATTTTTGTGTTTATAGAATTAAGATCAGTTTTAACTTATGCTTCAAATGGTAATGTCACAAATTTGTGGAGTGGACTTTGATAAAATGGTAAAGAAAGACTCTTTGTTGGTTTTTTTTTTTTTTTTTTAAGATTTTATTTATTTATTTGACAGAGATCACATGTAGGCAGAGGCAGGCAGAGGTTGGGGGAGGGAAGCAGGCTCCCCGCTGAGCAGAGAGCCCAATGCGGGACTCAATTCCAGGACTCAGAGACCAGGACCCAAACCAAAGGCAAAGCCCCAACCCACTGAGCCACCCAGGAACCCCTCTTTGTCAGGTTAATCAAGTTAATTATCAACTAGTCAACTAGAATGGGAATACTGTCAGATAATGAAACTTTTTTATGCATTTTTGTTTTTTATTCAGTGTTTACAGGTGAGAGGCTTTCTTTTCATTTAATAATTTAACTGCCCAAGGGTGCCTGGCTGCCTCAGTCTGTAGAGCATGTGACTCTTGATGTTGGGGTTGTGAGTTCGAGCCGCACGTTGGGTATAGGGATTACTTAAACTAAAAATTAAAAATTAAAAATAAAAAAAAAGCTTCATTCTTAAAAGCCATTTATAAAACAAAACGCTTAGAAGAATTTTTGCTGTTTTAAAAAAAAATTGCCATTTGGAGGTAAGTTCATGAGTATTAGTCTTTTTTTTTTTTTTTTTTTTTAAGATTTAATTTATTTAGGGGCACCTGGGTGGCTCAGTGGATTAAGCCGCTGCCTTCGGCTCGGGTCATGATCTCAGGATCCTGGGATGAGCCCCATGTCGGGCTCTCTGCTCTGCAGGGAGCCTGCTTCCTCCTCTCTCTCTGCTTGCCTCTCTGCCTACTTGTGATCTCTGTCTGTCAAACAAATAGATAAAATCTTTAAAAAAAAAAAAAAAGATTTAATTTATTTAGGGGCGCCTGGGTGGCTCAGTGGGTTAAAGCCTCTGCCTTCGGCTCAGGTCATGATCCCGGGGTCCTGGGATCGAGCCCCGCATCGGGCTCTCTGCTCGGCAGGGAGCCTGCTTCCCTCCCTCTCTGCCTGCCTCTCTGCCTACTTGTGATCTCTGTCTGTCAAATAAATAAATAAAATCTTTAAAAAAAAAGATTCAATTTATTTGAGAGAGAGAACATGAATGAGAGAGCACAAGCAGGGGGAGAAGGAGAAGCAGACTTTCCACCAAGCAGGGAGCCTGATGTGGGACTCTATTTCAGAACCCTGAGATCGAGTCTCATGCTCTAGGTTCCCCTAATTTTATTATTCTTTAAACCATACATTATATATTTGTACTCTTTTATATATGTTTTATAAAAAATAGTATTTAATATTTTCTATTATGGTTTTAATGTAATAATTGAGGAAAAACGTATTCTTGAGAATATACTCAGTGGGGCCAATTATTGGTTTTATTACCTCCTAAGCTTCTGATTATAAATGTGGATTATAGCTTGTCCATTAAAATTTAATTATTCCAGTTTTTTGTTCTCTGGATCCTTACAGATAAATTGGTTTACAAGTCAACATACATCACATTCAGAAAGAAATATTCTTGTTCCTTATTTTGTAAACACAAAGAAGACATTTCATCTGTTTTTAGAGTTATTATTCCATCTCTAGAATTCCGAAGGACTTAGAGCTGACCACTGCACAAACCCACAAGTTACAGCAGTGACTGTGGATGTAACACTGTACATTCTCTTCTCCTGTTTCTATGCTGAACATTTATAAAAGGAAGTTTTTCAGGGTGCCTGGTGACTCAGTCAGTTGGGCATCTCACTCTTGGTCTCAGCTCAGGTCATGATCTCCTGGGTCATGCGATGGAGCCTCTCAGTAGACTCCACGCTCAATGGGGAGTCTACTTGAAGATTCTCTCCGTCTGTGCCTCCCCCCCAATTGCATGCATGCTTTCTTTTGGGCGTTCTCTCTCTCTCTCTCTGTAAAATAAAGTAATTAATCTTAGAAAAGGAGAGGGCTAAGTTTTTCAGCAATTTATACATATTCACTGCTACTACCTTCTCTGTCCCCATCCTTTGGAATTTCTAAAAAGTTAAGTTAGGCAACTGCCTATCTTATCTACCCACATCAAGTTACGTTCCCTTACCATCTGTTTTCCATATTGCAGTTAGTAACCTTTAAAAGTATTAATGTGAGCATGTCATCACCACTGTCCTTACCCTCCAGCTCCTCATCTTCTTGAAACCCTTAAATTGTTTTTTCCTTCTTAGATAACTCTAAAACTCCTGAATATGGTCTAGAGAGCCTTGCATGATGTATCCCCTGTAATTTTCCTTTCTTGAGTCTCCCATCAGTGGTCTTTACTTGCTTGTGGTTTTTCCTTTACTTAGTTCAGGGTTTCTTTTCTTTCTTTCTTTCTTTCTTTTTTTTTTTAAGATTTTATTTATTTGAGAGAGAGCATGAGCAGGGGGAGGGGTAGAGGAAGAGGAAGAAGCAGACTCCCTGCTGAGCAGGGAGCCCTACGCTAGCTCAATCCCAGGACCCTGAGATTATGACCTGAGCCAAAGGCAGATGCTTAACCAACTGAGCCACTCAAGCACTCCAGTTCAGGGTTTCTTAACCTTTGTACTTTTGATATTTTAGGCCAACTAATTCTTTGTTATGGGGACTGTCCTATGCATGCATTGTAAGATATTTAACTGCAATCTGTCCTCTTACTCACTAGATGCTAGTAGTATCTCCCAGCCATGACAATCAGAAATGTTTGCAGACATTACCAAATGTCCTAAAGTGCATATACCTCCACTACCACCACAGACCTCACTGAGAACCATTGACCTAAATAATGTTATTCATTCATTCATTCTAAGAAGGTTCCATGCCCAGCACAGAGCCCCATGCAGGAATTGAACTCACGACCCTGAAATCAAGGGTCATGAGTTCAAGCCCTGAGCTGAGATTAAGAGTTGGGCACTTAACCAACTGAGCCACCCAGGCAACCCTAGATAACATTCTTTAGATTTCAACTATTACATTAACAAAATGCCTTCCCTGGCTAAATCAGATATCCTCTTTTCCCTAGAAAATAGGGAGGTTTGTTCACAACAGCATGTACTACATGCACTGACAGTTGTGTTTTACATTTATATTTGAGGGTATATGATTATTATCTTTCCACTAACTACTTTCACTAACCTGTTAGCTTCTTTCTAGCCAAGGCCATGCCTAGTTTTGTTCACTATTGTCTCTGTAGCACCTAGCATCTTGATTGACATCTAACAGGTGCTTGATAAGTATCTAGTGAATATAATGAATACATGATTCCAAATAAAGCTCTGGCTAATAAAAATTAGCATATCAGGGGCGCCTGGGTGGCTCAGTGGATTAAGCCGCTGCCTTCGGCTCGGGTCATGGTCTCAGGGTCCTGAGATCGAGCCCCACGTCGGGCTCTGCTCCATGGGGAGCCTGCTTCCTCCTCTCTCTCTGCCTGCCTCTCTGCCTACTTGTGGTCTCTGTCTGTCAAATAAATAAATAAAATCTTTAAAAAAAAAAAAATTAGCATATCATTTCACAGCCCAGAATCTTCTGTTTCCCCAGCCTTTGGAGTTTCTGAAAAGTTATATTACTTATCTACAGTGGATAGAAATAAAAGAGTTTTTATAAACTTAGGCCAACATCTTAAGGTTAGAATTTCTTAACAGTTTTCAAAAACAGTAGTTTCTTCCCTTTGTTATCTCATCTAGCACACCCTTTCAAAAAAATCCAGTGATTCATTCTTTTTTTTTTAAGATTTTATTTTTAAGTAAAAATACTTAATTTTTAATTAATTTAATTAATTAATTTTTAATTGTTTAATGTACGCAACATGGGACTTGAACTCATAACCCCAAGATCAAGAGTTGTATGCTCCCCCAACTAAACCAGCCAGGTGCCCCAGGGATTCTTCCTTCTTTTTTTAAGATTTTTTTTTTTTGAGAGAGAGGGCATGCGTGAGAGTAGGGGCAGAGGGAGAAGCAGACTCCCCACTGAGCAGGGAGCCAGATGTGGGGCTCAGTCCCAGGACCCTGGGATCATGACCTGAGCCAAAGCAGACACTCAACCCTCTGAGCCTACCCAGGGACCCCTGATTCTTCCTTCTTAAAGATGGTTTTGCAGGACGCCTGGGTGGCTCAGTCGGTTAAGCCGCGCCTTCGGCTCAGGTCATGATTTTAGAGTCCTGGGATGGACTCCCACATTGGGCTCCTTGCTCGGTAGGGAGCCTGCTTCTCTCTCTGCCTCTGCCTGCCACTCTACCTGCTTGTGTGCTCTCTTGCTCTCTCTCTGACAAATAAATAAATAAAATCTTTTTTAAAAAATGGTTTTGCATAAAGTCATTCTGAGATATTCAAGACCTGCTAGAATCTAATTTTTATTTAATTAAATGGGTGGTGTCTTGTTTTTTAGATTGTTTTCATGAAGGAGATACATACTGGAATGTCCTGATATCCTCATCTTTTCCCCAATGCTATCTACAGGGATTACCTCATCAATTTCTTTTCTAGACAGTGTATTAAACAGTATAAATAATCAGATTTAGCAGATGATAATAATTCTTTATTATCAGACACAATGGGGATATTTTTCATATTTGTCAGGAATAACTATCTTTTAATCATATTCTCCAGTTGAGCTTGACATGATTTGTTTTCCTGTATTTTGAAGTAGGAAATGCTTTTATTTATTTTTTTTAAAGATTTTATTTATTTATTTATTTGACAGACAGAGACCACAAGTAAGCAGAGAAGCAGGCAGAGAGAGAGGAGGAAGCAGGCTCCCCGCTGAGCAGAGAGCCCAACACGGGGCTCGATCCCAGGACCCCGAGACCATGACCCGAGCCGAAGGCAGAGGCTTTAACCTACTAAGCCACCCAGGCTCCCTGGAAATGCTTTTAAATACAAGTGTTCAGGGGTGCCTGGGTGGCTCTGTGGGTTAAGCCTCTGCCTTCAGCTCAGGTCATGATCCCAGGGTCCTGGGATCGGCCCTGCATCGGGCTCTCTGCTCCACAGGGAGCCTGCTTCCCCCCCCCACCACCTTCTCTCTGCCTGCCTCTCTGCCTACTTGTGATCTCTGTCAAATAAATAGATAAAATCTTTTATAAATAAATAAATAAATAAATGCAAGTGTTCAAATGATAATTAATAGACTCACTAAGCCTAGACTGAAAACTAAGTTAAACAAGGAGAATGAATTTTTAGTAGACATAAACTTATTTTTACATATCATAATAGTTTAGCAATCTATTTCAGAAAAGAGAAGAATGGTTAAATTGATTCCCTAGACCCATTGTTGAGTTGAACTGAAAATAGTGCCTGTAGTTTGCTATAATAACATTATTCTTCAATTGTTGTCTCATTACAGTATTAAACTGTAAATGGTTTAGCAGTTGATCAAACTAAACTAGTAAAGTTTGGAATACAGCCTTTTGAAGGATATTAAAAACTATATACCCACAATTAAGGGAGTGATGAATTGCCATTGGAGTTAAAAAAAATCAAAAGACAAGACCAAAAGGTCAGCAACAATTGAAATTTAAAATGATGAGATACTAAAAGAGGAAGAATGAAAAATGAACCCCAGTAGTAAAGGAGAGCTAGGGAGTAGAATATGAAAAGAGAGTACAGCCTTTGAACAAAAGAAATTAAGATTTGAGTATGAACTCTGCCCCCAGACCAGTTATTTAACTTCTCTCTGCATCCACTTCTGTTTGTCCTTTTTTCTTTTCTTTTTTTTTTTTTTTTTAAGATTTTATTTATTTGACAGAGAGAGACAGTGAGAGAGAGAACACAAGCGGGGGAGTTGGAGAGGGAGAAGCAGCTTTCCCCTGAGCAGGGAGCTGGCTTTATCCAAGGACCCTGGGATCATGACCTGAGCCAAAGGCAGACGCTTAGCTGACTGAGCCACCAGGCGTCCCTATTTGCTCTTTTTTCAAGTAATACGTTTCTTTTTTTTTTTTTTTTTTAAGATACATTTATTTATTTAATGAGAGAGAACAAGCACAGGGGAGGGAGGGGAGTACCAGAGGGAGAGGAAGAGAGAGTATCCCTAGTAGACTCCTGGTTTGATAACTTAGTATTGAAAAGATGATTTTATCTAGGACCGGATTTGGACAGATTCTCACCACGGGTATGCCGGTGGTCTGCCAGGCCAACTGCCCGCCACCATCACACTGTCCCTGGTAGTGAGTTAGTGTTGACCATTACATCTCTGGTGCTGTGGTTTAGTATTAATTTTACCGAGGTATGACTGATACTGATGACTGAAGGAAATACTCCTTTCCAAAGGACTTCTAGTCTTAATGTAAGTAGGGAGTGGCCCTGCTAAATATGATACCCTAAATATACCCTTGGCCTTTGGTATTTTTAGTACAGAATGTCATTCTATGACAGTCCTAAGTTCCCAGAGAGAATATAAGCCCTACCTTCAAAATTTACTGTAATTTTATGAGTAAATACCTTCCCTCAACTAGAAATAGTAATTAGACTTATTTCTTGGATAGTTCTGGAAAGTTTGCTAGTGTCATTAGGTTTAGGGAAAGGTATCTCTGTTATCTTTTCCTAAATCAAAGTGTTTGTCTAGTTATATATGGAAATCTGAACAGATATAATGAATCAGTCTTATATTCCGAGAGATGTTAGAATACAGATAATAGCCTTGAGAAAAAGCCTTTTGGTTCATGGTATGTTTGGCAGGGAACAGAGAAAAGATTCTGAAAAAAAGATTAGGCGTATAATAGAGTTTTTCACTATTTGGTGTCTTAGGTTGAAGTAAGTCAAGGGGACAGAACCAAAGAAAGAGAGAACTTCAGAGCCTCAAAGGCATTACATTTGTTTTAGTCTTTTTTTAAAATAAGATTTTATATTAATTTTTATTTAATTTTAGACTTTCTCCAATGAGAGAGACCTGGACATATTTCTTAAAGAGCATGACCAAGTCTGACATTAAAATCATGATTAAAATGACATGTTCCAGTATTCTCACCAAATAGAGGATGAGAATTCCCAGAAAATAACATTAAGCATATGACTCGTAACAAACCATATGCAGAACATTGGCTCATTGTCAGGTTGCCAGGGTCTTATTGGAAGACAAAGTCCCTAGTTTTACCACACAGGAAAGTAACTCAATCGTTGAACTTACGGGTGGGGGTTGGCTGGAACAGGGACTTTTTACCAGATACAGAATGTTCCATGCTCTTTGCTGTCTCCTATTTCTGAGTTAACTTGATGTTTGACCTCAGAGTCGGACTTGCCTGTGGCAAGAGAGATCATTTTAACCAGTGAGTAATTAAATTCTTGAATCTTAACAGTGTTTCTTGTTCCTTACTTTATAACAAGTGGTCGGAATGAGCTATGTTAGTCTGGACTTTTTCTTCTACAGAAAGAAAATCTTTCCTTCCTTCCTTCTTTCCTTCCTTCCTTCCTTTCTTTCTTTCTTTTCTAAAGATTTTATTTATTTATTTGATAGAGATCACAAGTTGGCAGAGAGGCAGGCAGACAGAGAGAAGAGGAAGCAGGCTTCCCACCAAGCAAAGAGCCCGATTCGGGGCTCAATCCCAGGACCCTGGGATCATGACCTGAGCTGAAGACAGAGGCTTTAACCCACTGAGCCATCTAGGTGCCCCAAGTCTATTCTTTGATTTTAAAATATAAAATGGTTAACACAGTTGATTCTCTTTAACTTTGATCACTATGAAATAATCAGAAAAGGTAATGGAGGTATAGAATACAAATACTTGTATTAACTGAAAAAGGATATATTAAGTTTTAACACTGCAACTGCAGAGACTCAGTTGTATACAGACTTTAACACAATCTTCTGCAATTTAGGTGGAAAACTCCTTCCTTTTCATGTCCTTTTCCTGTAATTTGTTACCTTCTCTTTTGACACTTACCTATTCTATATTTTTGTTACAGATATTGGGAGGCAACATAGCTAAAGGATAAAGTAGGAACTCTGGAGTTAGACTGTATGAGAAATTGTCATTGTATTAGGAAGTTACTATTGACTATAATTAGAACATTTCTGTAGAATGATGAAAACTAAAAGTGAATTATATTGTATTACATAGAATTGTTGGTTAAAGGAAAAGGCAGGTCAGGGTCATGCCTGACACATTGTACCTGTTGTATAAATACTTGTCGATTCATGAATTCATTCATTATTAGGAGAGACTTCTGAGTATTTTTAGGCTGAGGGAAAGACTAGTAAAGAACTAGAGATGGAAAATAGAAATGAAAAAAGGGAAGGATGTGGGTTGTAAATCAGCGTTTAGTAAGAACCTATGGTGCCAGATGCTTTACATACATTTTTATTGAATATGTATAACAAAACCTATAAGGCACTGGGACACCTGGGTGGCTCAGTGGGTTAAAGCCTCTGCCTTTGGCTCAGTCACTATCTCAGGGTCCTGGGATTGAGCCCCACATCGGGCTCTTTGCGCTGCATGGGGCCTGCTTCCTCCTCTCTCTCTGCCTGCCTCTCTGCCCACTTGTGGTCTTTGTCTGTCAAATAAATAAATAAATAAAATCTTTAAAAAAAAAAAAAAACAACCTATAAGGCACTGTCACTGTATAGATGAGGAAACTGAAACACACAGAAGTTAAATTCATATAAATGCAAGAGTTGGAGATAGGATCTAAGAAATAAGATCAAAAGCCTAAGTGGATTGATTATTTCCTTAACCACTTCTTCCTTCAAAACTAGAGTAAAGATCTTTTGAAGTAGAAAAGAGGAATTGAGTCAGTGCTATAGAAAGCAGTGAGATAATCTACTTGAAGTTGTAGATTTGGACAAGAGCTCTGGTGTTAAATGGCTACCGCGTCAATTTGATAAGGAGTCAGCAGAAATTCTCTCTGTCCACTCCGTGTTCACGTGTATTCACCTTGTGCAGCTGTTACTAGTTATTGCAGGTGTTACTTTGAGGGAGAAACCTACTGGCCTTTGTACTGTAGGTTTAAATGCATTTTTTTTCCTCTCATCACCTGTCTCGATTAAGTTCATTAAGAACAGAGATCCTGACTTTTTTCTTAGTTATCTACTGCATCTAGTGATTTTCTGCCTAATATTGGGAATAGTTATATTGTTCTGAGATGAGATTGAATTCCAGTCAGTAATGTCATTTTTTTAGTCCAGTGACCATCATGCCACTTTGAATAACAAAGGTCAGTAAGTTTTTATACCATTTTACCTTCAATTTATAATTCTACAAACTCTTCTTTATTATTGATTTTGGGACTGTGGTTCCTTATTGCTGATTTCATCCTTAGAACTCAGTGGGTCTTCAAGCCAGCCACAGATTTGTCACTGTACAAAGCTACTGCCAGTTTGCCATTTTCCAGAACTGAAATCAGTTGATTTTTTTACAGGGTTATTTTTTTGGCGGCCAGTCACTTTTACTTGGTGCTTATAGACCACTCCTTTAGCTCTGGCCTCATTCATTGACATAAATGCCTCTTTGGCTCCTACTGCTCAAGTCTACATTTCTGATTTGAGGTTTTGTTTTAAAAAACATCCCTTAATGACCACATAATTCAAAGAATAGCTACTAATTGTCATAAGGAGATTTTACCTCCATTCTGCTTCTGATAGAAAACAGTTCTAAATATTCAAAAGCAAGGGCAATTGCAAATTCTTTTTTTGAAAGATGCCTGGGATGGAAGTATTCTGTGAGCCAGTAGCACAATACACCTGATGTTTCTGGATAAAGCAGTGGTCTTCCTTCTGCCCAGCCGCTAAAAAACCGATGGTTTCATGTGTTTATAATACCACTGAGCACACAATGGACTAACTAGAGTACAAAAGAGGTTTTAATCGTTTGAAAGAGACACAGATGTGAACGAAATTCAAGATGTTTTAATTCCAAATCCTGAGGTTGAATTATAACGAATTTTAGACTGTTAACAATTTAGATTGTCAGCCCAAAATTTTATATCTGAAGAAGCCCTAGATTTTTTAGGGTAGTGCATAACTTTCATTTTGACTTTATTTTATGTTGGGGTACTCTTCCAAGATCCTAAGATATAAAGGAATTTGGTTTGGGTGGCTACCACATTTCAGATCCAAAAGCAAGTAGAATACATCAGTTAACAATTTTCTCTTGAAATATTAGCTTCAAAGATTCAGATTCTCCATTCAATTACATGGGAAAATTAAAAACCCTTTCATTACAGTCATACAGAATTACGGGATCCCATTTTTACTAGGTTAAATATAAGTTGATTTGCAGTTAGTACCAGTTCATTTACTTGTCATATTCCTGGGTTAATTAGGTATCAATTTGTTTCTCTTTTTTTCTCTCTCTAATCTCTGAGGACTAGAAGGCTATAAATATTAATGAGTCAGCATAATGGCCTTTGGTTTCTTCAGAAAGATTACATGATAAACTACATTCCTCTTTCCTCCCTTCTCCAGAGCAGTCTACCTTATGGGAAAAGACAGTTTCATTTGGAGGGCCATCTATCATTGTTGAATCAGGCCTGGAGTCTGAGATCCATTCTGAGTCACTATGAATAGAGCTCTAGTATTGGTTGGGCCCCAGGGAAACTGGTGGTTAAATACTGTGAGAATCTTTATCAGACAGGAAATGACAACTCATTAAAATACTAACCGTTAAGCCTGTTTAGATCACTGCGTGGGGTGGGGGGATAACTTAACTGTACTGTTTGACTGAAATGTGCACATTTCTGGAAACAGAAAAAATTATTTATAAGACTGTTATCAAGAAAGGGAATTGCTGGGGCGCCTGGCTGGCTTAGGCAGTAGAGCATGTGACTCTCGATCATGGAGTCATAAGTTCAAGCCCCATGTAGGGAGTAGAGTTTACTTAAAAAAAAAAAAGAAAAAGTTAAAAACAACAAAAAATTAAGAAAGGGAATTGCTACAGACCTGTACCCGTGGGGCTAATAATATATTATATGTTAATAAAAGATTTAAAATTAAAAAAAAAAAAGAAAGGGAATTGCTAGTCCGGTCTTCTTACTGAACTTCCACCATGTTTTTATTGCCTCCTTTGTACGGAAGACAGTATCAGCATATAAAGGGAGAGTGGGGTAGGAGGGGCTTTTTTTTAAATCCCTGAATATATATATCCTACTAGTACCTTCACCGTAAAATTCAGTCTCTTCAGCAGAAGAATCTGTTGGCTTGAATCTACAAGAGACCATTTTCCATTTAATAATAGGGCTCTCTACTCTCATCCTCCTGGGCCAAATCTCAGTTGATAGAATTCTCTGGAGTTAGAGGATGAATCTGATTTATTGATTTACATGCAGAGATCCTCACCCAGTCAAGAAAATTCTGAAGACTCTGATGTTCATTTGAAATATAGTTATGTTCCAACTGAGGGCTCAGGGTTTCAGTCTCTTGAGGTTTAGCTATCTAGATTCTAAAAGTCCCTCTTTATAATAAGACCATTAGAAGTCTGAGGAAAAAAGAGACATCCAGTCTGCTTTATTATCTGCCTATATATCTATTTATTTATTTGACAGAAAGAGAGGGAACACAAGCAGGGGGAGTGGGAGAGGGAGAAGCAGGCTTCCCACTGAGCAGGGTGTCCGATGTGTGGTCTCTATCCCAGGACCCCAGGATCATGACCTGAGCCCAAGGCAGATACCCAACAACTGAGCCACCCAGATGCCTCCCCCACACAGTCTACATCTTTGTAGAAATAGCTTTTTTTCTCTCTACTATCTTACCTAACAGTCCTGCATTGAGTTGGTCTGCTAACTATACCTTTTGGGAATAAGGTATAATATTTAAACCTCTTGAAGTTTAGCCTCATGGTCTACACCAGTGGTCTCTACCATCGGAATGGGACTTTTTTTTTTTAGAACTTCTATTTATATTTATTTTCATCTTCCTTATTTTCTTTTTTGTGTATTTTAGGTATATAACATTATGGTAGCACATATATACACAATTTATATGACTATACACATATGGAGGATGTAGTTAACTACCATCAGTCTGATTGGCACTCCCTCAGGCCACATGTCAGAAAATTACATCTCATGGAGTACAGAAATAGGCTAGGGGAACAGTGGGAGTGCCACAATGCAAAAGGCGTTCACAGTGGACCTTTTGTAATATATTGTGTTTTTTCTGTGCCCCATTAATCAGATTTATAATTCCTAGTTTTAACTGAACTAATCCTCATAAAACACACAAGCGGCTTTAAAAGTTTCCTGTATAGAAACAGTAGCAGGGCATAGTGGTAATAGTGCAGTCACAAGAGGCAATAAAAAAGTTGGCATTTTGGGGCACCTGGGTGGCTCAGTGGGTTAAAGCCTCTGCCTTCGGCTCGGGTCATGATCTCAGGGTCCTGGGATCGAGCCCCGCATCGGGCCTCTCTGCTCAGTGGAGAGCCTGCTTCTCTTCCTCTCTCTGCCTGCCTCTCTACCTACTTGTGATCTCTCTCTGTCAAATAAATAAATAAAATCTTTAAAAAAAAAAAAAAAGTTGGCATTTTACCTGTTCCTAGTATATGTCTACAGAAGTCAGCCAACAAATTTAGAAATTATGACTTTTAATTAAGGACAAGTGTGTAATATGCCTTGAAATATTCACTAATGATAGCACAAAAGCCATCATACTTAGTAAGACATTTAAAATTAAGAATTTAAAAAATTTTTTTTAGATTTTAACTTTATTTTATCCTTTTGTATTTGTGCATTTTACTATTTGCATAAGTAACATATACATATACCATAAATGTTTACATGGGATGCCTGGGTGGCTCTGTTTATTAAGGGTCTGCCTTCAGCTCAGGTCATGATCCCAGGGTCATGGGCTGTCTGCTCAGCCGGGAGCCTGCTTCTCCCTCTGCCACCCACCCCCCCACTCATACTTATGCTCTCTGTCTCTCTCTGAAATAAATACATAAAATCTTTTTAAAAACAAAAAAGTACTGGGCATCATTAGTTTACTTCAGAAATCTCTATCATGCTTCTGAACAACACTTAGAATTTATTAAACCCTGTATTTTCCTTTCTTTAATACCCCCCTTGACCTGAATTTTATTCTAAAGACATTTTTGTCCCATTTATAAGCTTTCAGAGGTCTAACTAATCATCCCTGAGAATGTTATTTTAGATATTATAATTAATCATCGGAGGGATGTTAAATAAATCAGCCTCAAAGTATACACAACCAGTGAAACAAAGGTAAAAAAACAAACAAACAAAAAAGAAAACTTGTGCCTGTAATTTTTTCTAAGAAAAATTACTACCTTGTAGCCTTACTGGGAACTGATGTCAGACAGCATGTTTTCTGGAAAGCCAGTGTAACTTACATGATCACATTAATGCTAGGATCCTCCAAAAAGTGGTTAAGAAAGGAGCAGAGCCTATATTAAATAAAACATTTACTTTATTCATACCCACTTAGTTCCCTTAGGCATTTTAACTGCTTAACCTTTATATAAGGCAGCCCTATGTAGGTAAGGCTAAGCAACAAGATACATCAGTTGTTTTTAAGTTCATGTTATTTCTGTTATTTAACACTGTGCCCAAGTTTTATGGTGGTACATAGTAACAACAACAACCAAAAAATACACCAGGCTGGAAAAATCCAAACAGAATCATGGTAGGAAAATTTCAGGTCTTCTAATAACAAGTCTTAGTTTGATTACTAACTGTGATGGAGAGGAGATTGAAAGTAAATCAAAATGTGTGTTTTTTAGTATCTGTTGATCCAATTTGTTTGAAAGTTACACAATTTGAGAAGTGTCCCTTGAAAACAAGAATAATAATGACCGATAAATTTTTGGAATGGGTGTGAGCCCAGGAATAACCAACAAAATGAAAATATAAAGCATTGTGAAAAATAATCACACCACCCACTCTCTATGCAATCTCTGCCAATTGTGATGCTTCCTCTGAAAGATTTTCTGGCTTTTGTGGGTACAAAGAATAATGGAGACCTTTATTTATAATGAGTCAGTATGGGGAGACTTTAAATTATAGATTTCTTATCAGATAAATGGGTTTCAGAAGCAAAGTCAAATATGATTTTAAAACTATAGAAAAATAATGGGTTAGGGGGCGCCTGGGTGGCTCAGTGGGTTGAGCCTCTGCCTTCTCTGCCTTCCGTTCAAGTCATGATCTCAGGGTCCTGGGATGGAGCCTGCATTGGCCTCTCTGCTCAGCAGGGGGGCCTACTCCCCCCTCCCCCTCTGCCTGCCTGTCTGCCTACTTGTGGCCTCTCTCTCTCTCTGTCAAATAAATAAATTTTTTAAAAATCTTAAAAAAAATGATTGCTTTAAAAAAAAATGTTTGCATATTGGTCAGGGCCCTTGACAGAATTTTACAAAGAAGTTTGTCTTGTTTCTTAACACCTACTAAGATATGTAAGCCTGACAAAATACTGTTCTCATGAAACCACTTTCAAGCTCCCAGTGGGTTTGGACTTATGTGGGTTTTGTTTTTGTGTTTTGTGTTTTTTGTGTTTTTTCCCCCTCATTTGTTTGCATTTTCTGAGAGGTTTTTTTCCTCCCTTTTCTTAAATTCAATAACAAAAAAATTTTTAATTGCCATTGGAATAATTTGTTGGAAATGTGTTTTTTAATAAGTTCTGTTATCTGAAACACTTTTGTGTATGCCAAGAAAGTAAATATCAAGATAATTACTATCCACAGCTTTTTCTACCCACCATGTTGAAAGTCTACAGCAAGGAAAAGCAGATGAGATCAATTTTGTTTTTTTATTTTTTCCGGTTTGGGGTTTCTTTAAAGCTTTCTCGCTTAGAGAAAGTGGCTGTTGACAAGGCTAATTTAAACATATTTAAGGCCAACAGTTGACTAAAAAGTAGTTTTGTGTGTGTTTGTTCTTTTCCAACTTTATTTTTGTCTGTATCACAAAACTTTAATACTTTTCGCTTAATCAGCACCTAATGGCAAATGGAGGACCCATTCAACTATAGGTTGCAATGAGTCCTTGGCCAGGTGCACAGGGTACTCTGAATTTAATGGCTTTCTGGGAATGGCACTGTAGCCATTTCCTAAGCCAACTGTAAAAAACCACTGGAGAGGAATGCAAGTTATTCTTCCTACCCCCCATATATATATATACCTTAAATTAATCTTAAATGTCAGAATGGCTTTTCTCTTGGCTGCTTGAAAATAACTTGAGGGATGAGGTCATAGTCTGGTTATTATTGATTGCCTTAAATGCATGTAAAGAATGACAGATGTAATTGCAACTTTTATGTAGTCCATTACTAAAATAGCATCAGTATTAATTAAGGAATCTCTAATGTGAGTGTGCTTTGTATAAGCTGAGACAACCGTGGCCTAAAACCATTGTTTATAGAGAAAAAGCAATGAAAATAAAACTAAAATTTTGAGAATATATAAAGATTAAGAGGATCTCTGATAAATAATTAGTTATATAATACTTAATACATATATGTTCATTTTTTCAGATTTATTCAGATCATGTGGCATTTATCATGAGAGTTTTGGTGAATATACTGCAATAAAAGCTTTTAACTTAACTATTTTCTTTCTTTCTTTTTTTTTTTTTTATTTATTTGACAGACAAAGATCACGAGTAGGCAGAGAGGCAGGCAGAGAGATAGAGGAGGAAGCAGGCTCCCCAGCAAACAGAGAGCCCGATGTGGGGCTCGATCCCAGGATCCTGGGACCATGACCGGAGCCGAAGGCAGAGGCTTTAACCCACTGAGCCACCCAAGCGCCCCTTAACTTAACTATTTTCAACTGTTTTCCTAGTCTCTTATGAGAAACTACATAGAGACATCTCCCACCTACCAAAAACATGTAAGAAGCCTGTAACACTCTAGACCTTAAAAAATTAATCTCAACATTAGCCCAAGATAATTGAAAATTGCACATCACTAAATGTAAATGTGTAATGATACATTCTCTGTCAGCTAGAGTGCAGCTCTTAATGGGCTTGACAGTGGCAATCATTTAACTTTTCAGATTACTTTGAAGGGAGTCTAGAATGATTGTTGCCTGTCCCTTCCTCATTCCCCTCAACCACAGCAACAAAAAAGAAGAACCTTTCTAACATGTGGGTCTTAGTTCCTCATTTTCTCTTTCAACTATGGCCCAGGAATGGAGCCCAAGAATGATTTGAGGGAAACTGTAAGCCATATTTCAGCTCAACTCCAGTTGAAGTTAGAAGTCTGTAGAGAGAACAAGGCACATATATTGGAGTCCAATTCTTGAAGCACATAAAGAGAATGTTCAAGTCATTTCTTGTACAACTAGCTGTTCAAATTAGCATACAGTCATTTCAGCCTTTATAAATAAAAGGGTTTTCTTAACCCTAAAAAAAAAAAAGACAATGGCTTGATTATGGCTATCCTGAGAATTTAAAACAATGACAATAGGGTATTGTTATTAAGAGTGAATATGAATTGATATCTGAAACAAAGTTCTTATAAATGTGCCGTCTTCAAAGCCCATGTTTTTACACATGTATTTTACTAGAATTGTTTTTGTATATTCACGTGGTTTGTTTCGAGTGTAAATGGATGAGCTATTTGCATTCCCTTATGCATTATGTGAGGAAAAGGAAATTTATCCAAGGAAAATTTATTTTTTAAAGAGGAAGTTTGGGGATGCCTGGCTGGCTCAGTCAGAGAAGTGTGTGACTCTTGATCTTGGGGTGGTGAGTTGGAGTCTCGTGTTGGGTGTAGAGATAAATAAGTAAAGCTTAAAAAAAAAATAAAGAGAAAGTTTGTCCTGTTCTTGCCCCATTGCAGTCAGAATCATTACTGATAAATAGCAACATAGTTCAGACACAGCTCTTCTGGTTTACCCCAGAATGGGTTGTTAGTGTAAAGCCACTTAAAAGACAGTGAGAGAGAGAGACTGAGAGAAGCTGTAGGTTAAGAGACTTTCCCTCCTCCATCTTCCATGGCTGTCATATGGGTCTTACGGTCTGATCAGTGCAGTCTTTGCCTCTGCTATACATGTCTAGTCAGCCTCTTTCCCATACCCTGCAGTAGTTATTAAAGGAGCTTTTTGTACAGTTTCACCCCCACAGTGATCTCTCCTTTCTTTCTCCAGTTCTTTTGGAATATATCTTCTGTACCAGAAGAATTTAGTATAGATTTGTAAATTCTTTTGTTCACAAATCCATTTGTATATATATGTATATGTGTGTGTGCCTGTGTGTTTTTAATCCCCCTCAAGATTTTAAGTTCCTTGTGGGCATGAACTGTTTCTTGCAGTTGCCTTGTTTTGTTTTGTTTTCCCTTAGTGCCAGTTACAATCTCAGACACAAAATAAGGACTCCAATAAGTATTAGGTGGTTGATAGTTAAGAGGATCAAAGAAAAGTATCAGCCAGGAGTTTGTGTATGTGTTAGCTTCTGGTAAATATAGTATTAAAAAAATTATCTTCCTCTGCCCCTCTGCTTTTTATTACAGAAAGCAGTAACTGGATTGTTCTAGAAAAGAGGAGGTGAAGTTAGTACTTATAAGGGAGACCATTAGGTGCTCTTGCAAATATGTATTGACATACCTTTTGATGGCCGCAGGAGATTGGGCTCATCTACCTTTTAGCCCTATTATGGCAGATGAGAAAATAAAAGGTACAGAAAATAGAGATGTTTGATTTTCTGAGTTGCCTCAAGTTACCATTTTAAAAAACGCCTGCAAGCATTTCTAAAACGGGATCCTGGTCGCTGGTTACCAAACCGGTTTAACAGCACTGCCTCCACGTACTCTGGGTGAGAGGGAGCTCCGTACATAAACTTATCAAAGATCACTATCCCAGTCATTTCAGAACAAGTTGTTTAGTAATGTACTGTAGTTTCTGTGCAAACCATCTACCATAAGCCACGAAGTGATTCAAGGTTCATAGTTCCTTCTTTGTTCCTTTGTTAATCACTGACTTCTGACTGGTGGGAGGTGCCTCCCAAATTTGCTAATGCATTCTTTTTGGATAAGGATGACGCACAGATTGTCCTAATAAGGACTTAGATTGAGAAAGGACCGCCCCCCTCTGAGAAGATGGGACAAGTCAGAGAGAGGGCGGGCAGTTTCTTTTTCAACTAGGGATGACACAAGCATAAGTCATTTCCTTATTAATCGGTTCAAACCAGTTCTTACAGGAACTGGTGGTGATAAATGTGGGACTTCTCAGAAGTCATTCATTTTATTCTTTGTGCCACACCAGTGTGCAGCATTAGCTTAGCTGGCCTCACTCTGAGGATGAACTCTTCTGCTAGAAGGGTCTTAGCTCCTACTTTCTCCCAGACATGTTGGTGGAAAAGGTTTTTCTCTAAGGGGTTGTTAAAGGGTGAATTTTACCCACTAAAAAAGTTCAGAGGCTTTGCCAGCTCTGCCGATTGTTGTATTTTTTTTTCCCCTCTTTCTATCCAATCCCTGCTTTTTGACTCCAGGTGGTAAGTGGATTTTTCTTTAACATTTTTCCTGCTTTTCTCCCCAAATATATCTTTTTCCTTGGGTTATTGTGCCCTGCTTCCAGTGCTGTCCCCGGCGTAGGTCCATCTCTGCAGAAGCCATTCCAGGAGTACCTGGAGGCCCAGCGGCAGAAGCTTCACCACAAAAGTGAAATGGGCACACCACAGGTGAGACTTGACTCCTTTTTCTTCTCTTCCCCACCCCCATGGTTTCAGGCTGAAATTACATTCACAGCACTCACTGGCATTTTTAGGCAAATAGAGCTAGGTTTGTTTGTCAGTCTTCCTTAACTGAGGTTGCGGCTCTATTTACTCTCTACTGGGGAATTGTCTTTGTCTAAATCAGAAATGTAACTTCTATTTTGTATCTCTCTTCTCCCAAAAAAACAAAGGTAGAGTTAACAGAAAATAATGGATCTGTTATATAGAAGGAGTTGTTGACTGATTGTAATGCTTTATTAACAAATAATAATTCCCAAGTTCATTAAAATTTTTAAATTTGTAGCATTTTGTAACATAAGAAGGTATTAGACTAACCGAGGTCACTTGAATATCTCCCTTCATTTTTGCCCTATTTTCAGAGATGGGAAAATAATTTTTTTTTAATCAACTAAGGCTCTTCACAGAGCTGAACTTTAAAACTTTAACTTATTAAACTAAGCCTGCCTTTTCTGTAAACAGTTCTGTGGCAAAGGGAAATGAATAGAAGAGGATGAGTAAGCAATAACCTGAAATGGGAAACTTGAAGGAAGCATACTTATTGGATTTTTTTTTCTTTGTTTTTTGTTTTGTTTTGTTTTGTTTTGTTTTTAATGTAAATTTTACACCTAGCCTGGAGCCCAGTGTGGGGCTTGATCTCGGGACCCTGGGATTAAAACCTGAGCTGAAATCAAGAGGCAGACACTTAACCAACTGAGCCACCCAGGCACCCCAACTGTTGGATTTTTTATTTTATTTTATTTTATTTTATTTATTTATTTTGATGGCCTTAGACTCTGTGTGGCCCTTTGCTGCCCTCAGTTGACCAAATATGACTTCAGGAAGAGCTAACATTTTAAAAAGCTGCTCCCAATGCCACAACAAGAATATGTAACTATCTTGACACTACTCTCTACATGGCAACTTTGGATAGTAGAATTTAATCAATTTTATCCTTATGTAGTAAAAGGTAAGAGGTGACCTCACACTTGGCCTATTCTAAACTATGTGAATCAACATTGACTTTACATCTAACAAAGTGAAATCCTAATAATTGGCTATAAAAAGGCCTGAATGTAGACTTCAGGATGCCTGGAGGTGTAAGACTTCTCATTTTAATTGTTTAGACTTTATAGGTTATAAGCGTCAAGTTCTCATCATTTTTCTTTCTTTTTTTTTTTTTTCATTTTTCTTAAATATTATAGATGATTCCCTTTTTACTACCAAACTAATGTTTCTTCTGGATTGTTTTGCATTTATTTTTGCAGGGAGAAAACTGGTTATCCTGGCTGTTTGAGAAGTTGGTCGTTGTAATGGTGTGCTATTTCATCCTGTCCATCATTAACTCCATGGCACAAAGTTATGCCAAACGGATGCAGCAGCAGTTGAACTCAGAGGAGAAAACTAAATAAGCAGGAAAAGGTTTTAATGGCAGAAGTTAGAATGGATGGGTTCTGCCTTAAATTGGGAGGACTCCAAACCAGGAAGGAAAATTCCCTTTTCCAACCTCTTATCAATTTTAATTTTTTTTTCCCTGAAAGCAGTTTAGTCCATATTTTGCACTGACATACTTTTGCTTTGTGTGTTAAGGTAAGGTATCCACCCTCAATTCAATCCAGCTTATATTTTATTAGGGTGGAATGTGATGTTCAGCAGCAAACTTAACAGAAACTGGCCTTTTCTTTGTTACCTTCAAAAGGCCCACGTGGTACAGTTAAAGAATCCCGGACACCAAAAAAAGTTCCTAAGTATGTTGAATAGTCAAGCCATTTAGGCTTATCAGAAATGACTCCTTTGTTTTTCTAAGTCATTAAAATGTATATAAATTATACTAGATTGGATGACAGTCTTGCATGTCTATCATGGTAAAATTTAATATGCCATCCTGCCCACCCCTTCCTCCCCTACCCTTAAAAAAAAAGGCCATTTTATGATGCGTTGCACACCCTCTTGGGAAACTGATCTTTAAATTTTGAGACAGTATAAGAAAATTCTGGTTGGTGTCTCACGAATGAGCTGACACCATTTTTTATTCTGTATATTTAGAATGAAGTCATGAACAAACTTTATAAAGACATCTTTGATCATTCCAAAATTGTGTCCGTTTTCTTGAGCGTTTTGATTTTTTTGCTTCATTTTAGCTACTACCACCTACAGGTCAGCCTTGCCGAATCCGCCCACAACCATAATTTCTTAAGCCTTCATGTATTCGCATGTAAGAACCACCAGCAAGGTACTTTTTTGTTAGGCTGGAATTGGGCAGCCCGCTACACATTGCTGAAAGGGCAGCTTAGGGATTTGGATAGCAAGGGGTTTGTGAAAACAGAAGAAACGAAAGTATAGAAATTACAGGGCAGTGAAGAAAGAATAACTTTTGTTTGTTTAAAAAAAAAAACCACTTTCTCATATCTGTGTTAATTTTAGTTCAGCATGTACTCTGGTTTTGACAAATTTACTTTTTTATGTAACCTAATTTTCTTGCCTTTCTTCAGTAAGTGTTATATTCTTTCATGATTTTCTTTTGGGATATTTCTGGTTGAACTTGGTCACTTTGTTTTGCTTGGGAGGAAAATAAACAGTTTCACTTTTTTCTTTAGGAAGATTGTTTCTGGCATTATGTTAAGAGTAGAATTGGGTTTAAATCGCAACAGGCCAGAAATGCCTGGTTGTTTTATAAAATCCTGCCTGAATGTCTGCTTATTTTTGCCTACCGTCGTGACATCTCCATGGCTGTACCATCTTGTCGGGTAGCTTATCAGACTGATGTTGACTGTTGAATGTCATGGCAACAGCAGTCGATGGGCTGTCTGACATTTTGGTATCTTTCATCTGACCATCCATATCAAATATTCCCATTTAAACATTACTTAGCCTCATGGTTTATGATCAGAAACTGTGGTCCTTATGTCTAGTGGCACTTTGAATCTTTTATGCCATGATATCGCAGCAGTATTGAGAAGATTTTATGGAAAAGTGGGATGGTCTCCATGACCACAGCTAAATAAAGAAAGGACAAACAACCTGTCTTGTGGGTTTTGAAGAGGTTATTATTCTTAACAATCTTTTTTTCTGCCCAGGGACCTTCTGGCAAGGTGATTGATCCTTTATTTGGAAAGCAGTACCCAGACATACTATTTTAGAGAGATTCATGTTAACCAACAAAATTTTTTACACTCATTAGGGTTAGCATGAATTGCTAAGTTACCTTCCAGTTGGGTTTCATGTCTTTCACCTGCATTTTATTTGGTGTTTGAAGAAAGGAAAGAGGAAATCAAATATGAATTGTACTATTTGTACTAAATTTTTAGGATTTATTGGTAAATTTATTTCAGAGTAAGGTATTAGAAAAAATTATTTCTTAGACTGAAGATCTAAGTAATTAATACATTTGACGTAGGATGATGGTTGGTTCACTTTCGAATGAATTTACTTGGAAAACAAAAGAGCAGCTGTCCTCCTTCCCTCCCCTGAGTGTTCAGGTGTGGCATGCTCAGATGGTTCTGCTGGATTCCACTGGGGCAGAATGGCACCCTGTATTCCAGTGGTTGGTTTGTTCCTTTCTTATATCCACCAAAGTGGACACAACAACTACATGATCCCAAAGACAAACCTATTTGATTCCAGGTGATGGAAGACCAGAAAATGTGTAAGTGGATGGTTTGCTGTTACTGCAAATAAAAAAAAGGGGGGTGCTGGGAATTCTAATTCCATCTACTTTGTTTAAGTGTCATTTTGTGCCTTGAATGTCTGTGGTACTTTATGATATCTCAACTCCATGACCAGAAGCAGTGCAGTGCGGTATAATGCAACACAGCTGCAGTGTGTGTGCACTGACACACTGGGGAAACTCCCTTCAGAGAATTCATGTCACACGGGGAACTTCTAGTATTTGCTCTACTATCTGTGAGCTGGAGTGTGGGGCTCCAAAAAAAAGGGAGATTTTTATTTTCATCTGGAGGATGGCCACCCTCCTCATTCTCTAAAAAATCAGAGAAAAATAAGGCCAGAGTACAGTTTCTGAAGTACACTAGTAGATGCAGTAGCAAGAGCTCCCATAGAAACCACCTCAGCCTGTTTCCACGGTGGGCTGTAGCTTTAGTAGGACAGCATGAGGCTTCCTTTCACAGCTCCACACTGATTTCTTTGAGTACAATTAATGCATTAAGCTAATTAGAATAACTGGTTGCCCTCTCGTACCCTGCGGTGAACAGTGTTTTGACTGACCCGTGTATAAAGAGCTTATAGGAGTTCCCAGCCTTTCAGTGTCAAAAAGCCTTCCATAATTTTGAAACCCACTTCCTTCCATATGCAGCAGTCTATGTTAATGGTGGTTTATAATTATACCTTTCATGTAGGTGACTTTGAGAGGTTTTTTGTTGTTGTTGTTGTTTTTAAGATTTTATTTGACAGAGTGAAAGGGAACACAAGCAGGGGCAGTGTGAGAGGAAGAAGCATGCTTCCTGCTGAGCAGGGATCCTCATGTGATGAGGGGCTCCATCCCAGAACCCTGGGATCATGACCTGAGTTGAAGGCAGATGCTTAATGACTGAGCCACCCAGGCACCCCAGTATACACATTTTTAAATACTCAGCCTGTATGCCCTTGTTTGGATGTAGAAACACTGTTTAAAGAAGTTAAAACAAGGGGCGCCTGGGTGGCTCAGTGGGTTAAAGCCGCTGCCTTCGGCTCAGGTCATGATCCCAGGGTTGTGGGATCCAGCCCCGCATCTGGCTCCCTGCTCAGCGAGGAGCCTGCTTCTCTTCCTCTCTCTCTCTCTCTGCCTACTTGTGATCTCTCTCTGTCAAATAAATAAATCTTAAAAAAAAAAAAGTTAAAACAAACCCAAGATACAAATTAATAAAGAGAAAAGCATATATTAAGGAACCAACTTGATAAAACCATGTTAAATCTAAAACCCCCAACTAGGCAATTTAAGGTACAAAGCAAAATACACAAAATTTACTATAAGGGTGCCTCAGGTAGCTCAGTTGTTAAAACATCTGCCTTTGGCTCTGGTCATGATCCCAGGGTCCTGGGATCGAGGCTCCCTGCTCAGTGGGAAGCCTGCTTCTCCCTCTCTGGCTTCACGAACTGCTTGTGTTCCCTCTCTCACTGTCCCTCTCTGTCAAGTAAATAAATAAAATCTTTTAAAAAATTACTACAAAATAATTGAAAATGCTTTTCTAACATTACCACCTTAAAATATTAACATTTCCTAATTTATTATAAAGACAATACTAAAATCTAGAAGGTAGAGAAAAAAAGGAATATGCTTGTAATATTTTTTTTAAAGATTTTATCTATTTGACAGAGATCACAAGTAGGCAGAGAGGCAGGCAAGGGGGGAGGTGGTGGGAAGCAGGCTCCCTGCTGAGCAGAGAGCCCAATTCAGGGCTCGATCCCAGGACCCCAAGACCATGGTCCAAAGGCAGAGGCTGAACCACTGAGGTGCCCCTTGCTTTTATTTATTTTTTAAAGGATTTTATTTATTTATTTGACAGGTCACAAGTAGGCAGAGAGGCTGGGTTGGGAAGCAGGCCCCCTGCTGAGCAGAGAGCCCCATATGGGGCTTGATCTCAGGACCCTGAGATCATGACCTGAACCGAAGGCAGAGGCTTAACCCACTGAGCCACCCAAGCACCCCTATCTGCTTTTAATACCTGGTTAGAAACACTCCATCTAGAATACCCAGTGAGATTTGCTGGTTGTTAAGTAGTTAAAGCAGTTATAAAAAAAATAAGTTGGCATGTAAGACCTTTCCTCAGTGGACCTAAAAGTCTCATTTTTGTTAGAAAAAAGAAAAAAATCGGTTTGTTTTATTCAAAAATAATTCGTGATTGAAGTGCTCACAAAATGTTAATCTATATGGATTTTTTTTTTTAAGTAGGCTCCACGCCCAACATGGGGCTCGAATTCACAACCCCAAGATCAAGAGTCGCATACTCCCATTGACTGAGCCAGCCAGGCTCGTAAGCAGGCGTTTATAGCCATTTTTGAAAGCCAAGTAATACTCCATTTGTAACTGACATTGATCAAAGCTTCTTTGGTATTCATAAAACATGGTAAATTAAATGCTAAGCAAAACTGTTGCATCTGAAATGTTTGTTCCTTTCTCTCAAAGATAACAAGAAAAGAAAGCACATAATGTACTTTAAAATTCTAAAAGCAATTGAATCATTTGTGTCTGGTAGTCAGGGGGTTAGGTTCCTGCCCTTCCCAACAAGGCCAGGAGTTCACCTGAGGTAATGTGTTTGCCTTGAGGGTGAGGCCTTGAATTGCAGCAAATAACCTACATGTATTTGCATATTTCACCAGTACTCATAAAAGAGGTTATAATAAAACCTGTTCTGGACAGCTGCTTACTCACTGCCTTTAAAATTGTGTGGTGCAAGGATAGGCAGGTGCCAACTGTTTGCTCATTCTCTTTGACCCACTAGCCTTGCACAGTTTGCTGTGTGGGTGTTGATATTACTAAATTAAAAGAAAAATTTTATTTTAGACGGCCCCCGCTCTCCACCCAAACACCCTGGATTCATTCGAGATCTGGGATTCTAATTCTGTAGTTGGGAGACGGGCCCAAACTGTGGCCCGGCGTGAGTCAGTGGTAAGTGGCTGGCTGACTCCATGGGAACAGAAACAAAATGCAGCTTAGACGGTTTGTCAGCCAAATCCACACATGTGTGGCTTTTTGAAACATTGGGCATCTGTTCCTTTTAATTTAAAATAAACTTTTTTAAAAAGCACAAAGTTGCTTGACTCCTTGTTTCTTTGTGTCAGCAGCAGTTGCTGCTCTAACTTAGGAAGTTTAGGATCAGAAAATTTGGAATCTTTAGGACACCATTCAGAGAGGGAGGAACAGAGCTGCCTTGGGAAGGGAGGAGATGACTACAGGATAGAGTCTGGAAATCCCCTTCAGGGGTAATCAGCCCAGGTGTTCAACCCGTTTGTTAACTATTTCCAAATGACTCAAAGGAAAAAGGGAGCGCTTGGATGCACTCCAGCAGTATTTCTACAATGTGGTCTTTATTTGCATTGGAAACCACATTCCTGAATTCTTGAGGGGAAGGCTCTGGCTTATTCTGGGCATCTTTGACTAAGAGGGACCTCAGGCCATCTATCTAAGCTAACAGGCACTGCCTTCTTTTGAGAATTTCCACAGGGTGAGTATGTGCAACTTGAATTGATGGCCTTCCACCTAAAGCCTTCTGGAGAGGTCTTGTTCTGGGACGGAGGCCTTTGTAGGCCACATTTCTCCCCCCCCCCCCCCTCATCATTCTAAATGTGCTGTTTCGCTTTGTTGCTGTGTATCCCCTTTAGGGGCTTAGAGCATGAGCAGCTTTTTCCTTCAGGTGCTTTTGACTGACCTAACCGGACAGCATTGCTTAATTGTGTCCCAGCCTGTTTCTGATGGGAAAAAAACACATTTGAGATTTGAAGAGAGTTGCTTCTGCCTTTCCCCGAAGGTAGGAAATGACTGTTCAGATGACTGTCTCTCTTTGGCTACCATGTGTTGGAAACAAGGAGCTCAGGTTTACTCCTCTTAGCTGTAATACAGTAGCCTGGTGCACCAATCACCCCAAGAACCATGTTGTCCTCACCCTCTTCTCATTAGTTAAAAAAAATAAATAAATAATAAAGCTAAAAATGAGAGGATGCCTTTCTCTGCCTTGTATTTTTTAATGCACCTTCCAGCAGAGAGGTCACTTGAGTGACCAGCCTAAACCTCTTAAAGCAGCCAGACTTTCTCTGCCTAACCTCACAGTGGCCACATTCCTGAGGCTCCTCAGACACTTCTGCTCCATTTGGACCATTGTATCAGCCCCTTTCCATTCCCATGTCCCTTCTAAGGTGTATTTGTACACAGCCACATAACACCAGCAGTCAAGATTAGCTCCCAGGAACCTCCTCTGATGTGCCCTTTACCAGGAAGTACAGTGGATTACTGTAACTGTGATAATGATTGTTTGCTCACTTTGTACCAGGCACTGTTTTCAGTGCTGTTTTGTGTTGTTGAATATTGAAGTCCACAACTCCATGAGAAAATGAAGGTAGAGAAGTTCAGTAGCTGGGTATGGAAAGCAAGGTTGCAGAAGAATTCAAACCCAGGCATTCTGGCTCTTTAACATCCAGTTCTCCAGAAAAGTCCAGTACAAAAGACCAAGCTTGTTTGTTGGCTACATACTTATTTCCTCTTGTGATCACAAGTAGGTGATAGAGAAAGAGACACTAAAAATCAAGCCCACAGCCTTAAAAGTTTTGCTATTTAAGTAGATGAGCAGTCTTTGTGCTTCCCTGTATCACAAGGGTGGACAAGCCAGCTCCATTCTTAACCATCCTGTGTGGGCAGGTTCCCAGAATTATGTTTGCTATAATTATGATTACAAAGCAATTTCTATTTGTATAGACCTTTTTTTTCCTCTTTCAAAGCACTTTTACATGTTAAATTTTATTTGATCCTCACAACAACCCTATGAAATAGAGCCAAAAGTGGCATTAGCCACATTGGGAGAGAGGGGGATATTTTTGAATTCACTTTTTCAATTTCTATAGGTTTAAGGTACTGTGGGGAAGAGACAATGCTAGTGACAATAATCTTCTCCCTCTAGGAGTAGAGTCTTCTTGGGGGTATTATGCATCTGTGCAGATAACTACAATACAAGGTGAAGTCTGTGGCTAAGAAAAGCACTAAGGAGAGGATGAAAATGGCTGAGTAGGAAGGATCAGGAAAGGGTTCGTGAAGATGTGGCATTTGAATTGCCAGCTAGGGTGGACAGAGGAAGGCAGTCCAACCACAGAAAGCCTTGTGAGACAGCAGGAAGCATAGAGAGGAGGGCTCTGTCAGGTGGGGAGAAGAGACAAGACTCAAGGAGCCACCTAAGATTGGTCCACACACCTCTGTTACTCTTTGCTTTATCGCCATTTTGTATCCTCTAAAGCTCCTGCATAACTCACAAGTAGTTTCTCTGTTGCCTTGTTTTTGTTGTTGCCTGCTCAAGAACATAAGCCCTGTGAGAGCAGGCACTGTTACGCTCTCCGTTGTTTGCCCTGGGCCTGGCACTCAGTAAGCCCACAGTGTCTGCTGAGTGACCCTCGCAGTCGTCCAGTGAAGGAGCGGTGGAGATGCAAAGGTGGACAGGAGAGGCTACCTGAGTCAGGGTCCCAGGGGACCAGGCAAGGCCAGAGTAAAGGAGGTGGAGCAGAGGTCAAGAAGGAACCTGAGAACCTGAGAAGCTAGTCGTGCTGATCCAGGCCAGGAATACAGGAGGAGGAGCAAGTTCGAGAGCGTGAGAAATGGTGGTCTGTGTTGAACATACAGAGGGAAGTTACCGCTCATTAGGATGGAGGGTCCCACCACAGGTCTTATCTCAGGGTTTCTAATTCCTGGACTTGTGAATGTACAATCCGACCACCCAGTGACTTCTGTCAGAGAATAAACTGAACTTTTTCAGAGAATTCTCTACGGTAATATGTCCTTTGTACTTTCCCATAAGTGATCATCTAAACCTTGACTAGTTATGTAGCTCTGTTCTTGAAAAGAAGGCATTGTAACCAGACCTTGGGGCCACAGGAAGCCACTTTAAAATCCCTCATCCCAGTTGTATCCTGCTTGCTTAATGAATGGCTCCTCCCTATGAGAACTGGGAGGGTGGTAATTCCTGGATGGATTGTCTTTATAAGGAGAAAAGTTTGGCAATGTAATTTCCTGTATATTTCTACTGGAGTCCAAGATTCCAGCAGTGCTAGCCTAGACAGCAGTGGCAGCCACCTAGAACCCAGATATCATAAGTATTCCCAAGTAAGTATGAGGGCATCCTCCCAACTGCCTTTGCCAAGCCAAAAGGCAGAATCATGGCTTTATTACACCTTCTAGCATGTGGTCAAGGCGGCTTTCCATTTGGCTGCTTTGGTGCTGGGGTTGTTTACATGTTTCAGTAAATGAGTTATGCTTACTGAAGTTGGCTGGCTAGGAGTTCAAAATCAATGACATATGACCACAATTATACCACTCACCAGGAGCAGCAGAGTTCAGAAGGAGAGATCTAGTTGTGTGTGAGCCTTTGATGGAGAAGAGAGGTACAAAACTTTAGTACTCTCTAAGGTGGGTGTGCAGTTTTTGAAGCCTGGGAGAACTGGGATTGTCACTGTTCCTGGCTTTCTGATGGAATCAGACATAATGAGATGCCTATCTAGTAAAAGCATCTATGTGGGAGTGCTCTTGCACAATTTCAGAAGAGAAACGGAAGCTGAAAATAGTGCTTTTAGAAAAACAGAGATCAAAGAAATTTTCAGATGCTCTACATTTCCTTCTTCAAACATAAAGAATCCCTTGGAGCATAAAAGACATTCCTGGTCTCTGCAAGGAGGAAATAAAAAGTTCTTTCATACAGGGACGTCTGGCTGGCTCAGTTGGTAGAGCATTGATGTTGGGGTTGTGATTTCGAGCCCCATTGGGTGTAGAGATTACTTTTTTTTTTTTAAGATTTTATTTATTTGGCAGAGATCACAAGTAGGCAGAGAGGCAGGCAGAGAGAGAGGAGGAAGCAGGCTCCCTGCTGAGCAGAGAGCCCGATGCGGGGCTTGATCCCAGGACCCTGGGATCATGACCTGAGCCTAAGGCAGAGGCTTAACCCACTGAGCCACCCAGGCGCCCCTAGAGATTACTTTTTAAAGACAAAAAATATCTCAGGCTGCCTGGGTGGCTCAGTCAGTTATATGTCAGCCTTCGGCTCAGGATCAAGCCCTGAGTCAGGCTCCCTGCTCTGCGAGGAGCCTGCTTCTGCCTCTGCCTCTGCCTCTCGCATTACTTGTGTTTGTGCTCACTCGCTCTATCAAGTGAATAAAATCTTAAAAATAAAGACAAAAAATGTTTCAAGAAACTACATTAAGAGGTGCCTAGCTGGCTCAGGAGGTGGAACATAACTCTTGATCTTGGGATTTTGGGTTTGAGCCCACTTGGATGTAGATTAAAAATTTTAAAAATCTTAAAAAGTTCTTTCAGATACAAAAGATTTCCTACTTTTTCGTCGACTTTTTAGGCTGCCCCCAGACTGTGTGAGAAATATTTACTAGTCTTCCTTGCAATAAGCAATGTGTTCATTAGAAGGAAATGGTGAGATAGTAGGACCCCAAAGTTAGTCTTTAATTTCCCTTCCTCCTGTTTGTTCTCTGAATGTACGTGGAGGATCCTGTAATTTCTACACCTATTTATGCGGTAGTTTACAGAACAATGATGCTGCCTTCTCCTTCAACCCCTTGTTACTGCCTTCTGATTCGTTTGACTTATTTCTTCATTCATCAAACTGTTCAGGTGTTAACACCCTTTTAAAAATAAAGGGTTAGTTTATCTTTACGTTGGATTTTTCAAGCTTGATTTAAAATAAACATTTGCTGGGTTAACTGCCTGGCTCAGTTGGAAGAGCACGTTACTCTTGATCTTGGGGTCATGAGTTTGAGTCCCACACTGGGCAAAGAGTTTGCTTTTTTAAAAAAGCAAGCAAAAGAAATGCATAGCATAAAAAGGAAATCTGAGAAAGATACTCCCCCGGAGAAAATTACTGTGAAGTTTAGTGTATATCCTTTCAGGACTGCTCAAAAATGCTCTGAGCTTCCCATTCTCCTTTGTCTTGGAGGCCTGGCAGTGGGGGCAAAGCAGGGGGAGCCTGAATCACCAGGTCATGTCTCTTATTTGTATCTTCAGGTCAGTGTTAGACTGCTCCGTCCCTGTCCTTACTAAACAAAATTAAACAAATCCGTGTGTTTTTCATAACATTTAACAGCCATTTTTGTTTGTCTTGGCTTACTGCCGCATGCGTAAAGGGAACAGTGGGAGTGCTGAAATTCAGAAGGCGTGGAATTCCAGGACTAGGGCTTTAGATTTTAGGCAAGGACTTAGAAACAAAGACATTTCTTCATTCTCAATCAATTGAGTTTATATAGTCCTAGATGGCTCTTAATTGTATAAGATGGGTCAGAGACCAAAAGGAAAATGTTTTGAAGATTTTGAGAACAAGAGAGAGAATATGGGGTGGATGGCGTGGCACAGGCAGAGGGACATGCAGTCTCCCCACTGAGCAGGGAGCCCCATGTGGGGCTCAATTCCAGGACCTTGGGATCACAACCTGAGCTGAAGGCAGATGCTTAACTGACTGAGCCACCCAGGCACCCCAAGACCAAATATTTTTAATTATGTTTGTATTTCCAGGTCCTCAGTTTTATCTGCTACGAGATCTGTTGATAATAACTGAGCTTTAATGGGCTTTACTTTGTGCCTCTAGTTTTGCAGTTTTTTTGTCTCTTCCATAGTTTTTTAGACATGTGTATTAATCTATAAACTCTACCATGAGCCAGGCATATGCTTTGCAGCAAAGAATATATTAAATGGTAAACTCCTTAAGGACAAAGGCCAGGTTTAACTCATTTTCAAAATCTGCCTCTCCTAGCGTTGTCTTTCCTTGCGGGTGGTTAATGGAGGTTTGTTGAGTTAAGCTCACATCCTGCCTTTTTCATACCATTCACATGAGCTGAACTCAAGCAAAGTCCTTTTTTTTTCCGAAAAGGAAACTCCCATCTTTTGCCTTATGTCATGTTTCTTACTATCATGTTCCCAGAACCCTTCACCTAATAAGGAGAAGCTTTGTTCAGCTCCCTTTTCTATAGTTCCCAGGCCTTTGCTCCTGAAATGTCTAGAATATCCCTGTCCAATAGAAATAGAATTCAAGCCATATATCTAATTTAAAAACTTTAGTAGCTACATTTTAAAATGTAAAAAGAAGCAAGAATACCAATTTGAAGAATTTAACTCAATATGTCCACAATATCATTTCAACAATCAAAAATATTTATATTGTACATTCTTTTATTCATATTGTCTTCAAAATCCAATGTGTATTTTATACTTACAGTGCTAGCTGCATGTGGCTAATGGCTACCTTACTGGACAGCACAGGCACAGAATCTTTGAATTTCTGTGTACTCCCCATGTAGATAATCAGACAAACTATGAAAGTATTCATCTTACTGGTTCCATCATGAGCAAAGGAGATAAATTCAGGTAAGAGGATTATTTGCGAAGTGACACTTTATTTGGCTTACTGTTTCTTTTTAAGCTATTCTTGTAAGCTATTAGATTTTTCATTACTTTAGGTAAAGTCTAAATTCAGAAACCATCAAGTCTTTTTCTGGAAATGCTTGTAAACTATTCTTTCTTTGTAAGCAGTTCTTGAGGGTTGCGGGGGGTGGGGGGCATCACCAACCTTCCTTTTCATCTCTTCTATGTCACTGGCTCCCTGGCATCTCAGTGATCAGGATTTTCTATCCTTTCCCTCTTCTGCATTAAATGCCCTATCTTCTACAACACTGACCCCACACTGTGTTGCCCAGAAACGAGATATTTACATCGTTTATCTTAAATTCTTGTGCAAGCATTCTGGCTAGTGGAAATGGGATTCCCTTTATTAGTAAGGCTGACACTGGTCTGAGACATTTCAGAGTATAGGAGTAGGAAGTTATTTATTTATTCATTTGGTTTTTTTGAAGATTTTATTTATTTATTTGATAGAGATCACAAGTAGGCAGAGAGGCAGGCAGAGAGAGAGGAAAGGAAGCAGACTTCCCGCTGAGCAGAGAGCCCCAAGTGGGGCTAAATCCCAGGACCCTGAGATAATGACCTGAGTCGAAGGCAGAGGCTTTAACCGACTGAGCCACCCAGGCACCCCATTTATTTATTTTAAAGATTTTATTTATTTGACAGAGAGAGAGATAGCGAGAGAGGGAACACAAGCAGGGCGAGTTGGAAAGGGAGAAGCAGACTCCGATGACCAGGGAGCCCGATGTGGGGCTTGATCCCAGGACCCTGGGATCATGACCTGAGCTGAAGGCAGATGCTTAACAGCTGAGCCACCCAGGCACCCCAGGAAGTTATTTAGTTAAATATGTAGAGCCAGATTTTTTAGCTCACATCCCTAAAATCCATAGGAAACAGTGTGATTGATAAAGATGAGCAGACATCTCTTAAATTACTGCTTATTTGCCAAAAATGACAAGTTAGTGAGTAAAGCCATATTTGGTAAGTAGGTTGAAGAACAAGAAAGGGTTGACTGCCAAACCTTGGGCTCATGGGGAGAGACTACTCTGATAGGAACATATGGAGCATATTTTAAAACAAAATTTTGGACAGGAATTCAAGTGTGATAAACATGGTGGTCAGAAGAATCATTGGTATGTACCATGCAGAATAGTCCCCAGAGCCAGGGAGGAGGCCTTTCAGACCAATTTAAAGCCCAGACTAGAGCTCCCAGTTCGTTGTTCCCTGTACAAAAAGAGGAAAATGGACATGGGAAAAATAATAAGCAATAATTTGGAAGCTAGGACTGGAGCATCAAGACATTCAAAGAAACTTAGCTACACTGTAAGCTTCTCCATTTTGACTATGTGGTATTAACCTCTACGTCCTTAACATCTGATTCAATGCCTGGCACTGACTAGATACTGTTTGAATGAATGAATGGCCTGAGAACAGTGAACTGTGGATACGTTGGCTAAGGTCTAAGTGACAGGTTAAGTAAAGGAGAAAGATGTTTATGATTGACTGGATCGTGTTGGCAGGAGCAAAGCTAGAAGCAAGAGGGAATGAACAGGTTCTACAGCTTAAAGAACTCTTGACAAAAGCACAAATGAAGGAGTGAAAAAGCCTTGAAAATAAGCAGTTTGAATTTACACTTCCTTACTGCCTACAGGGGGGTGTGTGCAGGCTCTGTGGGAGAAATGTAAGTGACAACGTAATACCCCAGTTACCCAGTAATTAAGATATTTCAAGTTCGAAGCCTCTGGATCTGTATGCCCAGGAAGTTATGACCTAATGTTGTCCTGGCTGATCTGCTGATAGGTCATTTTCTCTACACAAAATATATTTCCAGTGACATCCCCTATCTTGAAGCTTTGGCATCACCTTCTTTGTGCTGAAGTTAAATCACAAGTCTATTAGCAAAAATTTTATGTTACTCCAAATAGACCAAATTTTTTTCCGTGTAAATGTTTAAGACAAGTCTGCAAATATTTGAGTATTCACACACATCAAATAATGCAGTAATGGATCATTTAAAAAAAGCTTTACTCATATAAGTGAATGGACCAAGAGCTGTGTCTACCTGTGGCTTTTTTTGAATATTCACCTGCCATTGATTCCATGAGTTGCCAAACTAGAAATAAACTCATGCCCATTGGTAGCTCATGAACTCCTTCCTTAAATATAGAGTGATTAATCTTATGACTTTCTTTAAGCTTCACTGGTAGTAGGTTCCTCAGAATCAGCTTAACCCCTGTGAGCTCCAGATCTTCATTAATGCTGGTTCAGTTTGGGAAACTGTTTCAGGCTTTGGATGTCTTCAGTATAAAAACCATTACTTTTAACTTTATTTTGTAAAAATCATTATCTGATTATTTTTCAAGTATACTTGGGTTAACAAAATGCAGCAGAGGGGTGTGCCTTTTAGTGGCTGAACAGACCACTTCTTACATTCCTTAGAAATAAGATATGGCTCAGTATTTTAAATCATAGCAACAGTTGATAATAAAAACAGCAAAAAAAGTAATCATTTCCATATGGAAAGAAAAGGAAGAAACCAGTGAAGCTGTGAACTGTCATTTTTCCATATAAAAAAAATCACCACTGGTAGATTTGGCTTCCCGAGAAGGGGCAAATGTTCCTATTTGTTTCCCATTTGACATTTGTTAATACACTGCATGTGAAATACACAATTACTCTCAAGCTCAGTTGCCAATTTCCAAGTGTGTTTTGTTCTCAGTGAAACCCACATCTGTATGTGTCAGTTTCATCAAGGACAGTATTTCCTTGGTGGTAATTTTCTCAACTTCGTGAAATTTAATGAAAGCTCTCTCTCTTTTTTCAAGATTTTTATTAAATTATTTGACAGAGAAATTACAAGTAGGCAGAGAGGCAGGCAGAGAGAGAGAGGGAAACAGGCTCCCTGCTGATCAGAGAGCCCAATGCGAGACTCGATCCCAGGACCCTGAGATCAGGACCTGAGCTGAAGGCAGAGGCTTAACCCACTGAGCCACCCAGGTGCCCCTTAATTTTTTTTTTTTTTTAGAAAGGTTGTTTTTTTTTTTTCCTTTTTTAAGATTTTATTTATTTATTTGACACAGAGAGAGATGTCACAAGAAGGCAGAGAGGCAGGCAGAGAGAGGGGGAAGCAGGCTCCCTGCTGAGCAGAGAACCTGATGTGGGGCGATCCCAGGATCCTGAGACCATGACCCGAGCAGAAGGCAGAGGCTTAACCCACCGAGCCACCCAGGCGCCCTAGGCACCCTTTAATGAAAGCTCTTACCCCTCTTAACTGACAAGCGTAACATCTTCCATGGTAGCTAAATGCCTATAAGTAATCTGAAAGCACTAGTTGAATATAGTCAGTTTCTGCTCTTGCATTTCAAGATCTAAAAGAAAAAGTGACCTGATTTTCTGATGCCTAGAAAATTTAAGAAAAGCAAAAATTTACTTATTTTTGTACTTAAGCATGATTTACATTTATTAACAAAATCTGATCTTTATTTTAAATAGCTGCTTCAAAAAAAAAACAGCTGCTTCAAGTGGAAAATCTGTTACAGAAGAAAATACTGAAAAAGTTCATAGTCTAGTATTTGACAATAGCTCCCTCTTGTGGTGCAAAGCATCCATTTCAATTAAATGCAGAACTGCAGGAGCGCCTGAGTGGCTCAGTCATTAGGCATCAGCCTACAGCTCCAGTCCTGATCCCAGGGTCTTAGGATCGAGCCCCCCTGCTCAGTGGGAAGCCTGCTTCTCCCTCTGTTTCCCCTGCTTGTGCTGTCTCTCTCTTTCTCGCTGGCAAATAAATAAATAAAATCTTTAAAAAAATAAAAATAATTTTTCTTTAAATGCAGAACTGCAATTTCTTAGCTTCAAATTGTGTGGTGAAAGTTTAGCTGATATTTAGTGAATCTTTTTTTTTTAAGATTTTATTTATTTAGGGGTGCCTGGGTGGCTCAGTGGGTTAAAGCCTCTGCTTTTGGCTCAGGTCGTGGTCCCGGGGTCCTGGGATCAAGCCCCGCATCGGGCTCTCTGCTTGGCGGGGAGCCTGCTTCCTCCTCTCTCTGCCTGCCTCTCTGCCTACGTGTGATCTCTGTCTGTCAAATAAATAAAAAATAAAAAGATTTTTAAAAAAAGATTTTATTTATTTGACAGAGACATAGTGAGAAAGGGAACACAAGCAGAGGGAGTGGGAGAGGGAGAAGCAGGCTCTCATGAGCAGAGAGCCCGAGGCAGGGCTGGATCCCAGGATCCTGGGATCATGACCTGAGCCGAAGGCAGATGCCCAGTGACTGAGCCACCTGGGCGCCCCTAGTGAATACCTTTTGGCATAAAGAAGGGAAGACTTAGAGGGGCACCTGGGTTAGCTCAGTTGGTTAAGCATCTGCCTTTGGCTCAGGTCATGATCTCAGAGTCTTGGGACTGATCCCCACCTCAGGCTCTCTGCTCAGCAGGATATCTGCTTCTCCCTCTCCCTCTGCCCCACCCCCTGCTTATGTGCTTGCTCTTTCTCCCTCTCTCAAATAAATAAAAGCTTAAAAAAAAAAAAAGGGAAGACTTAGAAACATGGGGACAAAGCAGAATATTCCCTTTTTTGGATACTTCCAGAGTTCCAAAATCTCAGCAAAGTGTTTCCAATTTCTTTATACAAGTACCAGTTTCTTTCTTACATATGAAAATATCACGTAGACGTTTTCATTGAAAACAAAGACATTCTCCATTTAAAAGGTCTTCCTCCTTTTCTGTGGTCATAGTATGCCAAAGGAAACAGAATTCAATTTTGTTACTTTAACAGGTAGAGATTTGAAAACCTTACAGATAAAGTATTATTGAAAATATTTTAGCCCAAAAATGACTTAACGTATTTTTCCTTTGTTCGACATCAGAGGTTGCGGTAACTGGCAACAACCTGTTCCAACAATGTGAAACTGTCCAAAAAGTCCTCTTCTTCAAGTCCAAATTTTGTGTACTGATGAATGTAGGCACTGGTGAAAGAAACAGAAAATGTAAAATAAAAAAAAATCTCAGGCAAATAAGTAACTCTTAAAATCAAACAATAAGTAGAACTTTCCTAGTTCATGAATATTTGAAGATGGCAGAACCTCTTAAATGTCTCAGATTTGCTTCAATTTTTATTCCAAAGATTAGCAAAGTGAGAAAGTTTATGTCAAGCTCCCTGTCTCTTTAGTGTCTAAGAGAGTGACAATAAGAAGCACATAGGAAAAAGAAGCATGTTCAGATTTGGTTATTGAACCCAGCACATATTCAACAGCCTACAGAGATGACTGGGTTCAGTATCAACTCTAAAAAGTGCCTGAGAATTTTCACCTAAACCTTGAAACTTCAGAAATACATTAATCCAGTTCTAGGAATGAAGTGAAGTCTCTCAAGTATTTTTCAGACATTTAATTTGTAGTTATGCCAGGTGGTTCTATGAATACCCTATACCCCCAAAATGAGAAATCATGTTAAAAAGACTGTCAAGCAAAGGCAGACATGGAGTAAACTGAAGTAATAAGGGCTATGGCTATTTAATGGGAGTGGGAAGAGAACAATACCAGGAAAGGACAGAGTTCACAGTCCTGGGAGTGAGGGCTTATGGAATGGCCATGGGGGGCCCTGGGGAATCCTGGCTAATCACAGTAGAGGCCTTGCCCATTAATATGGAAATTTTGCTTTGACATTAAGTAATTGTGGCCGAGGTCAGGAAATCTGATAACACATTTCTTAGCAGACGGAGTTGAACTTGTAAGATTTCTTGCTGAACAAGATCAGGGATCTCTTCCATTCTTCCAAGGGTCTTATTTTGGAAAACTGTTTTATTGTCCAGCCTTATAATAAAATTTCTACTTCCAGTTCATTTTATTTAGAAATGACTCCTCTACTCAATAACAGGACTGTAGGAGGTGATTTTACATGAGTATCACATTTAATTCTTACTGCATATCCTCAGTGTAGACCCACTGCGCAGATAAGAAAATGACACCTGAAGTAACATGGCCCAGTTTCATACCTACAAAGTGGTAGTTGTGCTTACTCCAGGCTGTAGGTTGAATGTTTGTGTTCCCGCAAAATTCATACATTGAAATCCTAACCCCCAAGGTGATGGTGTTAGGTGGTGAGGCCTTTGGAAGGTGATTTGATCACAAGGGTAGAGCCCTCATGAATGGGATTAGTCCCCTTTTAAAAGGGGCCCATGAAAGGTTTTTTGCCCTTTGGCTATCTGAAGATACAAGGAAAAGAAATCACCTATGAACCAGGAAGTAGGTCTTCATCAGACAATGAATCTGCCAGCACCTTCACCTTGGACTTCCTAATTTCCACAACTCCTGAGAAATTTTAAGATACCCAGTCTGGGCTATTTTTGTACAGCAAACCAAACAGACTAAAACATTCCAAATCCTGCCTTGTGTTTTAAGATATTATCTGTCTAAGGTTAGAAAGGTTTGTAGATTTACTTTTTACTTACTTTGAAGCAAACATATTCCAGGCTTTGCCCACAATAGTATCAAGTGGTTTTAGGAAGAACTGGCTATTGCTGACCAACGCTGCAGACTTCTCATATTTGCTAAAGGCTCGCTGGGTTTTCCACACATTGAAAGCATTAATAGGTTTTAACCAAGAAGTATAGAGAGCTGGATCTTTAAATCCTCCTAGAGTAAAACAACACAAGCCATTGTTTACATCATAAATCATTAATTTTAAAAACAAATTAATAAACATTTTTAAAATTCATTTCACCAGAAGTCTCCTTTTGTTTTGCCTTCTAAGACTAGCTTTATGGGCACGTGGGTGGCTTAGCTGGTTAAGCATCTGCCTTCATCTCAGGCCATGATCCAGGGTCCTAGGATGAGTCCTGCATTGGTCTCCCTGCTCAGTGGGCAGTCTGCCTTCCTCTGTCTCCCTCTGTCCCTCCACCTGCTCGTGTACACTCTTTCCCTTTCGCAAAAATGAATAAATAAAAGTCTTTAAAACTAGCTTTATATTGCTTTTGGATAAATGATCCATATTCATTGTAAAAAAAATAATTCACATCATTCAGGAAAGTATTAAGAAGAAAATTTAATGGATGAAAGACCTAAATGTGAGATAGGAAACCATCAAAATCCTAGGGGAGAATACAGGTAACAACCTCTTTGACCTTGGCCATAGCAACTTCTTACTGGATATGTCTCTGGAGGCAAGGGACACGAAAGCAAGAATGAACTCTTGGGACTTCATCAAGACAAAAAGTCTGCACAACAAAGGAAAGTCAACCAAACTAAAAGGCAACCTTCAGAGTTGGAAAAGATATTTGCAAATAACATATCTGGTAAAGGGTTAATATCCAAAATCTATGAAGAACCAATCAAACTCAACACCCAAAAAACAAATAATCCAGTTAAGAAATGGGCATAAGACAGGAATAGACATTTTTCCAAAGAAGACACCCAGATGGTCAACAAACAAGTGAAAAGATGGCCAACATCATTCATCATCAGGGAACTATGAATCAAAACTACAATGAGATGCCACCTCACAACAGTCAGAATGGCTAAAATTAACAACACGGAAAACAACAGGTATAGGTAAGGATGTGGAGAAAGGCTAACCCTCTTAAGACTGTAGGTGGGAATGCAAACGGGGGCAGCCACTTGGGAAAACAGTATGGAGGTTCCTCACAAAGTTAAAAATAGAATTACCCTCTGACCCAGTAATTGCACTACTAGGTATTTACCCAAAGAATACAAAAATACTGATTCAAAGGACATATACCCCAATGTTTATAGCAGCATTATCAACAATAGCCAAATTATGGAAAGAGCCCAAATGTCCACTGACTATGAATGGATAAAGAAGATGTGGTATAAAGGGGTGCCTGGGTGGTTCAGTCGGTTCAGTGTCTGATTCTTGATATCCACTTGGGTCATGATCTTGAGGTCCTGGGATTGAGCCCCGTCTCGGGCTCCCTGCTCAGTGGGAAGTGTGCTTGAAGATTTCTTTCCCTCTCCCTGTGCCCCTCTCCCAGCTTGTGTTCTCACTCTCTCACTCTCTGAAATAAATAAAGTCTTTAAAAAAAAGAAGCTGTGGCATACATATACAATGGAATATTACTTTGCCATAAAACAAAATGAAATCTTGCCATTTCCAACAATGTGGATGGAGCTAGAGTGTATTATGCTACATGAAATAAGTCAATGAGAGAAAGACAAATACACTCATGTGTGGTATTTAAGAAATAAAATGGACAAACATGGCGCGGGGAAGAGAGAGAGGCAAACCATAAAACAGACTCTTAATTACAGAAAACAAACTGATGGTTGCTGGAAGGGAGGTAGGCAGGGAATGGGCTAACTGGGTGATGGGTATTAAGGAGGGCACCCATGATGAGCCATGGGTGTTGTGTGTCACTGATGAATCACTAAATCCTACACCTGAAACTAGTATTACTGTATATGTTAACTAACTGGGATTTATATAAAAACTTGAAACAAAAAAAACAACAAAAAAAAAAAAAAAGAAGAAAATTTAAAAGTCAACTGAACATCTGAATGTCACCACCCAGAGAAGACCATGAACATTTTGCTGACCTTCTGAGGTCTGTAATTTTACAAAAATGCTGTTCTGTAATCTGTTTTCATGCACCAATATGTTGTGAACCTCCTTTCCTTGTCAATAAATATTATTCGTGAAGTTTTATTATATGAATATACCATAATTTATTTAACATATTTCCTACTGTTGAGCATTTAGGTTGTTTCTGCATTTTTGTGTGATAGATATTGTAGTAAATATCTTTGTGAGAACACCTCTCTGTATCTCATGTGCTGTAGATACATTTTTGGAAGTTTGATTATATATCTTCTTATTAATTCTCTCAATTTAAAATCTGAAATGAAGAATACAAAGAAAATGTTCGGAGGTAGGAGAAAGTATACTATTTGACAGACTTGAAACGATCCCTTTTAATTACTACTTTCTTATCTAAGGTGTATTATAGGAACTAGATTATTATTTTTTTTATATTACAGCTAGAAGCAGGCAACTTGATACTGCTAAAATCATCAAATAAGGAGTACCTGGGTGGCTCAGTCAGCTGGGTGTCCAATTCTTGGTTTTGGCTCAGGTCGTGATCTCATGGGTCGTGGGATCAATGCCCCATCAGGCTCTGAGCTCAGCAGAGTCTGCTTGAAATTCTCTCCCTCTGTCCCTCCCTTACTTGTGCATGCACGATCTCTCTCTAAAATAAGTAAATTTCTAAAGAAGTAAAATAAAACCATCAAATACAGATAAGACAAACCTGGAGATTTTCCATAAAAACACAAAGCTAGGAGTACTGCTCTTTGAACTTCCTAAAAGTTTTATGTCAAAATGCTTGTCACAGAGACCACTGGTTATGCTACATGACCTGTTCTCCTCTTCTTCTTTAGAAAGAGAACTCCCAAATTTTAACTGTATTCATGGCCGCCCCTGTAGCTAGGTGTAGCACAAGTCAGCCCCAATCAAAGGTGTATAAACACCAGTGTGTGCACCTCTAGGAGGAGGCTGGCGGCATGCTCATTCCTATTGGTTTGATACCTGAAGCTCAAACAGATGTCTGGGACTACAAATGGAAGCCATAAGTGAGGACAATAAGAACAGCAAGGCTCAAAAGAAAGAATTAAACCTGTATCTTGTTTCAATGACATCCATTTTTGGTGTCCAATCACATAGTAACTGATAGAAACACATAATTATGATTTTCCTTTTTTTTTTTTAAAGATTTTATTTATTTATTTGATAAACATCACAAGCAGGCAGAGAGGCAGGCAGAGAGAGAGGAGGAAGCAGGCTCCCTGCTGAGCAGAGAGCCCAACGTGGGGCTCGATCCCGGGGCCTTGGAATCATGACCTGAACCAAAAGCACAGACTTTAACCCACTGAGTCACCCAGGTGCCCCTTCCTTTCTTTAAAAATAAATTCAGGGGGGCGCCTGGGTAGCTCAGTGGGTTAAAGCCTCTGCCTTCGGCTCAGGTCATGATCCCAGGGTACTGGGGTCGAGCCCTGCGTCCGGCTCTCTGCTTGGCGGGGAGCCTGCTTCCTCCTCTCTGCCTGCTTCTCTGCCTACTTGTGATCTGTGTCTGTCAAATAACTGGATAAAATCTTTAAAAATAAATAAATAAATTCAGGGACTTCCTTTTTTAAAAATATTTTATTTATTTATTTGAGAGAGAGCAAGCAGGGTGAAGGGCAGAGGTAGAAGGAGACTCCCTGCTGAGCAGGGAGCCTGACATGGGACTCAATCCCCAGACTCCAGGATCACTGCCTGAGCCAAAGGCAGACACTCAACCGACTGAGCCACCCAGCCGCCCGGGACTTCCTATTTTTAAAAAAAATGTGTTACCACGTACGTACATGTGCAAAATGTACACAATGATTTCACCTTAACTTACCCAGATCTGCACTGTGCACATCTTTCCCACGAAGGATGACCAAGTTGGCAATGGAAGTGTTAAACTGAAGCTCCCTGTTGAGGGATGCTTTACCCCGAGTAGGAAGTCCTGATAAAGGAGGCCGTACCTGCCAATCAATACCTACCAAAAGAAAAAAAGCAAAAGATTTTATAAATAGTTCAGAATAAGAAGAGAAAAGCATATTACGGTATGTATATTTTACATAAATTTTTTTAAACTTGTTTTTTTTCAAGATTTTATTTATTTATTTGACAGACAGAGATCACAAGTAGGCAGAGAGTCAGGCAGAGAGAGAGGGGGAAGCAGGCTCCCAGCTGAGCAGAGAGCCCGACGCGGGGCTTGATCTCAGGACCGTGGGACCATGACCTGAGCCGAAGGCAGAGGCCCAACCCACTGAGCCACCCAGGTGCCCCAATATTTTACATAAATGTTTATAGTTGCTTTTTTTCTACTAAATGTTTAAAAATCTGTATCTGGTTGACCCAAAATGATTCAAACTACTCAATCCTGAGAAAGGCAAGAAATATTTCTTCATAGAGTACTAAAGGATGGGGATAGGTACATACAATGTACCCTTCACCAGTAAAAAGAAACTAGTAATACACATAACAAACAGCAGGGATACATCTCAAAAGCATTATGGTAAGTGAAACAAGCTTGACTCAAAAAATTATGCACTGTATGATTCCATTTACAGAACATTCTGGAAAAGGCACAACCATAAGAATGAAATTCAGATCCATAGTTGCTCGGGGCTGGAGTCAGGGCCAGAAAGTGCCTACAAAGTATGAACAAACTTTCTGAGATGATGGAAACACTATCTCAATTGTGGTGGAGGTTATACTTTATAGAGGTTTGTCCAAATTCATAGAATTATACACCTAAAAAGGGTGAACCTTACTCTATTTAGAATACATACAAAAATGTTAAGGGATGTAGAAACATAAAACAAAAATAGGATTGAAAACTGACACTAGTCATTTAGAAATATTAAGAAAATACTCTTAATATATATGATGGAATATTACTCAGCCGTCAGAAAGGATGAGTATACTTACAATTTACATTGACGTGCATGGAACTGGAGGGTATTATGCTGAGTGAAATAAGTCAAGAAGAGAAAGACAATCATCATATGGTTTCACTCATATGTGGAATATAAGGAATAATGCAGAGGACTATAAGGGGAGGGAGGAAAACTGAATGGGAAGAAATTAGAGAGGGAGACAAACCATGAGAGACTCTTAACTATGAGAAACAAACTGAGGGTTGCTGGAGGGGAGGTGTGTAAGGAGATGGGGTGGCTGGGTGAAGGGCTTTAAGGAGGGCACATAACGTGATGAGCACTGGGTGTTATAAGCAATTGATGAACTGTTGAACACTACATCTGAAAATGATGTACTATTTGTTGGCTAATTGAATTTAAATTAAAAAAAGAAAATACTATTAAAGTATACATAGGATAGGGATAAAATTCAGCACACAGCAACAGAATGATTTTCAATGAAAATAAAAACACAAGAAACCAAAAACCTTGGCAAGCTGAACTCAATAATAACAGAAACAAGCCAATTTAAAAATAAGAAAGATGTTTGAATAGGAATTTCATGGAAGAAGATAAACAAATCTAACAAGCACATTAACAGATGCTCAACATCACAGTCATTAAGAAAATGCAAAACAAAACCACAAGGAGACACTACTTTACACCTATTAGAATGGCTATAATCAAAATGACTAACAATGTCAGGTGTTGGCAAGGATATGGAAAACGGAAACCCTCTTCAGCTGTTTGTGGGAATGTAAAATGGTGCAGCCCCTTTGGAGAGTATAGCAATTTTACAAAACATTAAACACATACTTATCCTTTGACCCAGCAATGCTACTTACAAGTATATGATCAAGAGACTGAAAACATATGTCCACACAAAGACTTTATACAAATGCACACAGCAGCATTATTCATGACAGATACAAAGTGAAAACAAGCTAAACGTCCATCAACTGTTGGACATCTAAACAAAATGTGGTATATCCATGTAATGGAATACCGTTCAGCAATACTGAAGTTGATACAAAACTGAACTACTGATATATACTACAACATCGATGAACCTCAAAGACATGAAGTGAAAAAGGTCAGACATAGGGGTGCCTGGGTGGCTCAATGGGTTAAAGCCTCTGCCTTCGGCTCAGGTCATGATCTCAGGGTCCTGGGATCTAGCCCCGAATCGAGCTCTCTGCTCAGCAGGGAGCCTGCTTCCCCCGTTCTCTCTGCCTGTCTTTCTGCCTACTTGTGATCTCTTTGTCAAATAAATAAATAAAATCTTTTTTTTAAATAAATAAAATCTTTAAAAAAAAAAAAAGAAAAAGGTCAGACGCAAAAGACTGTATATTGTCTAATTCCATTTACATGGTATGTCCAAAATTGGCAAATCTATAGAGATAGAAAGTACAGCAGTGGTTGTTTGGGAGTAGGGGAATAAAAATGGGAATTGACTGCAGATGAACACAAGGATCTTTTTGAAGTGATTGACATGTTCTACAACTGCCTTGTGATAGGGGCACAAGGGTGGCTCAGTTGGTTAAGCGTCTGCTTTCAGCTCAGGTCGTGATCCCAGGGTCCTGGGATTGAGCCCCGCCTCAGCCTCCCTGCTCAGTGGGAGTCTGCTTCCCTTACTCCCTCTCTCTCTGCTCCCCCGGCTTGTGCTCTCTGTCTCTGTCTCTCTCAAATAAGTAAAATCTTAAAAAAACAAAAACAAAACAAAACAAAAAAACTGGCTTGTGATAATGGTTACATAACTCTGCAAATTTACTAAAAAAAATCACCAAATTATACTCTTATCATAGGTGAGACATATGGTATATAAATCACACCTCAGTAAAGATATTTAAAAATTTATGACCTACTGTAAAAGTTGTATTTGTTTGTGTGTGTGTGTTTGTGTGTTTTAAAATTTCATACATTTATTTGGCAGAGAGAGAGAGTGAGCACAAGCAAGGGGAGCGGCAGGCAGAAGGAGAGGGAGAAGCAGGCTCCCGCTGAGCAGGGAGCCTGATGCAGGGCTCAATCCCAGGACCTTGAGACCATGACCTGAGCCGAAGGCAGACACCTAACTGACTGAGCCCCCCAGGCGTCCCTACATATATGAAGATTTTTAAAGCTATTTGTCTCAACCCGGTTAGTGACATAAATATATTTATTCATATATACTCATGTATATGAAAATATTTATATGCTCAAAGCTATATCTATAACTGTTAAAAAAAATGTTGACACTCAAGGTTCTGCATGGGAAAATGACTAAGCAAACTGGTTTATTGACCTAAGAGAGTTCAGAGCAGCATGTCTCATGCTATACCCCGAGGAACACTGTGTTCCTTGAGATGTTAACAGGTATTACTAGAAAAACAGGTACTGAGGCCAAAAAATTTGGTAAGCATTCCTTTAAGATGTGAAGATGTGACCTTTCTATTTATCTCCAAACCTCAAGCACTATGATCTAAAATCCATAAGGTATCACTAGTACTTAATGTTTTTTAATAATATATTTTTTAAAGATTTTATTTATTTATTTGACAGAGATCACAACTAGGCAGAGAGGCAGGCAGAGAGAGAGAGGGAGAAGCAGGCTCCCTCCTGAGCAGAGAGCCCGATGTGGGGCTTGATCCCAGGACCCTGGGACCATGACCTGAGCGGAAGGCAGAGGCTTTAACCCACTGAGCCACCCAGGCACCCACTAGTATGTAATGTTGAGGAAATCCATCCACTTCCATAGTATTGAAACCCAACTCATTGTTATTTGTGATAAAATATATGCTGCTCAAATATTCACTAACAGTAGTGATTTCCAGTTAAACATGACAAACTGAACATACCAGTCTACTGTAACTCTCTCCCAAAGTTTCATTAACAAGATGGGGGTATTTTTAAAAGGCATAAACAAGAAAACAGGGAATGGAAGAGCAGATAATGGGAACAACATTTTGGAAGCTGACAAGCAAATGAGCCAGTGGTGGCTGACTTAGCAACTAGGGAAAGCTGACACTTCTGCCCCCAGTGAAGGTCCTGGCAGCAGGCCAGGCCCTTCTAAAAGGGGGAAACAAGAGGATTAGTTAAAAATCTTCATGCAAAGTGGAGTGACCAAGACACTTCTTCACTCGTGGCAGCAGAGGGCGTGCCCCCCCTTCATCCTAGAAGCCATCTGCTCAGGAAAGGCTAAACCAGTGCGGCTCCAGCCTCCACCAAGCTACACGCTGGGCCCTGCGTTCCAGGCTTGGAAGATACAGCAGTAAACAAAACAGAAATCTCTGCCCTTCTAAAGCTTACATCCTACAGAGATCAATGGAAGATCCACAATCAGAATCACAATTGTGAATCACAATTCAGGAATTCCAGAATGCTAGAGACAAAGAGGAAATCCTAAAAGATTCAAGAGAGAACAAAACAGGATTAGGAATCAGATTGATGTGGGACCTCAAGGCAACCACTGAAGCTGGAAGATAACAGAACAATGCCTTCAAAATTCTGAGCAAAAATGACTCCCCACCCTCAGATCTTATACTTGAGCAAACCATCAATCAAATGTAAAGGCAGAATAATGACATTTATACTTTAATTTTTTTTTTAACCTTCCCTGTACTTTTTCTTAGGAAGCTTCTGAAGAGTGTGTCCTATCAATATGAGAGAATAAGCAAAACAAAACAAAGCAAAACAAAAGGCAGATGTGGATTCTAGGAAATCGGATAGAATATAGAATGAGGCAGAGATGTTGGTGCTGGCTGCTCATCAAGCCTGGAGAGTAACCAGGGCAGCAACAAGAGGAGGAGGTCTCCAAAAGGGACATTTCCAAACAGATAATGAAAGTAAGAGACTACTTGATGGGTTTGAACATTTTGAGAAGGAATTCATTTTTATAGGAAAAATTTAGGGATAGATGTGTGACAGGCACAGAGAATACTGAGCAAATAAGTATAATTTTTGTAAAGTAATCTCTACATCCAATGTGAGGTTCGAACCTGAGTTACAGGCTCTACTGACTGAGCCAGACAAGTGCCCCCAAATAAGTATAATTATTAACCAGAGGAAGAAAAAAAGTAACTGAAGAAAGAAAATTTTTAAATTATCTGAAGAAAAAAATTACATGAAATAAAATTTACTCTATGTATACAGGACATGGCTCAACTATAAAAAATATTTACCTATCAAAGGTAGTACAAATATTGAAAACAAATCTAATTCAAAAGCATGTTATAACCATAAAGGGAATAGGGAGGGAGGGGGAGAGTATGTACGTGTGTGTGTGTGTGTATGTGTGTGTATGTGTGTACAGAGGAAGTATAAGTAGATTCAATTCTCAATTTCACATTAGGAAAACAACTGATAATATCTAAACCTGGAAAATAAAATAAGTAACAGTATAAGCAAGATACTTAGAAATATGGAGGGGAATTCCAGAAAAAAAATAGCTAAAAACATTGAGTTTCATCAAGGCAGTGGGAATGTGCAGGACAAGGATCTGCTCTTTTCCTCATTATAAATTCATATTGGACAATTGTTTTTTTTAATTGAGATATAATTTGCATACAATGCAATGTACAGGTATAAGTATACACTTAGATGAGTTTTGATTATTTGATTTTTTAAAAACTATGTTCATTTATCACTTCGATAAAAATAAAACAGGGGCGGGTGGCATGGGACTCCTGATCTCAGGTTAGGGAATTTGAGTCCTACGTTGGGTGTAGAGATTACTAAAAATAAATAAATAACCTTAAAAAAAATGTTATGCTCCTCTGAAATTTTTTTCATTTTTGGTAAATGAAACCGTGAAGTGATTAAGAAACCCTCCTGGGATGTCCTGATGAGTTTCTGTAGGAGCCTCCCTGACCAGAAGAAGGCACCATTATTTCAACTGGCCAAGAAAGTTTATATTGAGAATTCCAGTAAAGGCACTTTCCCCAGCTTGTGGCCTGCATATTTTTAAAATATCCTTTACCTTCTTCCATTTTTGAATTAGAAATGAGCATCTGTCTCAGATGTTTGAGGAGGCCAGCCCAAGTAAACGTGCTGTATGCCAGTGAGTTCTCAGACATTTGAGGAATGTTACGAATACCCAGCATCTTGAATTCAGGATGGGGAACCAAATTCTCCATTAAGTCTCCTGTAAAGAAAAAAAAATCAGAACTAAACTTTTAAATTCCATAATGTTTCCATTGGCCCATACACAACTGTGGCTTGATGGTTTTGGGGGCCAAACATGTTTTCTCCTCCAAGAGCAGAGTTGCTTAAGTTTAAAAAACGTAAATAAAATTTCAGAGACAATGTCTATTTTAGACCACATATTTTAGCACCTATTTTAGCATGAGTGAGAAAAGACACTTTGCCAAAAAGGAAACAAGAATTTAGAAGCTAGGAAACATGAATGAAAAATTTAGCTACACCTCAGGAAAATAAAGTAAGCATGAGAGCTACTATGCTTTTATCATCATTCTATATTCACTAAATATTCCTTTAGAAATTTTCCTAGATCTATTTATTTTATCTACTTAAATGATAATCAGAACCTTTTAAATCAAACTCTACTAGGAAAAAAAGAGAAGATTAGGGATTCCTGAAGACAGGAATATGCCTGTCTTCAGAAACTTGCATTTGTAATGACACAGGATTATGGAGAAAGGCTAATTTGTTTTGCATTCAGAGCTGTTTTATATATTTGTAGAAAAAACTAGAGGAGGGAGAAAAATATATTACTACAAAAACATGAAATGTAAATTTTATAGCAGTACAAACTCATATTCTATATCCTCAGGAAAAGAACAGATTTTGACGCCAGCATCTACAATATGCTGCACAAATTGGTCTTATGCCCAATGAAGTTTTCTCTAAACCTGAGAGTCCTTTTCTGCAAAATACCTAGAGCTGAATTCTGTTGCACAGCACAAATAAAGAAGTAACAGCCAACAGATGTAGCCTGAGTACTAACACATGAATTATTAATTATCACAATCCACCTTTTCCCCCAGCCTTCTCATTCACCCACTCTCATTTTAACCATTCTGGGACCCTGCTGAGACCCTATTATGAACTGAAAGTTTGTTTCCCCCTCAAATTCCTATACTGAAATCTTAACCCCTGAGGTGATGGTATGGTAAGGATGGAGCGCTTATGAATGGGATTAGTGCCCTTATAGAAGGGGTCCTCCTGAGCTCTCTAGCCCTTCCTGCCATGTGAGGACACGATGAGAAGATGGCCATCTAAGAACTAGGAACCAAGCCCTTTCCAGACACTACTACTGATGCCTCAATCTTGGACTTCCCAGCCTCCAGAACCACAAGAAATAAATGTATGTTGTTTGTAAGTCACCTAGTATACAGCACTTTGATATAGCAACCTAAATGGGCTAAGACAAACTAATCCATGGACTGCCTGACTTCTCAGTCTGTCTTCCCCTTTCTTCACTTCTCTCCTTAATCAGCACTTGCTCTTGTCTCTTCTTCAGATCTTTCTAGTGAAAATCCAATCTTGGATCAGCCTCACTCCTCACATTCTCTGTGCCTGTCAGAGCAGAGCTAAAGCGAGTCACCCTGGGGTGCCTGGGTGGCTCAGTTGTTAAGCCTCTGCCTTCGGTTTAGGTCATGATCCCAGGGTCTTGGAATCGAGCCCCGCATTGGGCTCCCTGATCCGTGAGGAGCCTGCTTTTCCCTCTCCCACCCCCTCTGCTTGTGTTCCCTCTCTGTGTCTCTTCCTGTCAAATAAATAAATAAAATCTTAAAAAAAAAAAAAATAAAGCAAATCAGCCCATCTCACTGATGGGACCACTCAGAATTTAGACGCCGAACACTGCTGCCCACTAATGCTGATGCTTTGTTGTAAAGGTGCCATCCCCTCAAACACCTGAGTGGAGCCATGTGGATATCCAAGGTCATCTCACACAGAGACTCTGGAGCACAGCACACATACCTGAGAAACGGCATGGAGGCCAATGCAGCTGGAAGAGAGTGAGTAGCAGGATATAAGATCGACAAAGCAGTGGGAAACCAGACAGAGCAAAGCCTTACATGTGATTCCAAGGACTCAGCTTTAACTCTGGGTGAGATGGAGAGTAACAGGATCTAACGGGATTTAACCTTTTAGACAAGTAAAGCCAGAGTTCAGTCTGGCTGCTATACTTAAGGAAAGGCTGTGCGTTGGAAAGGTTGAAGTGGGAAGACCAGGTTAGCTGCCCTCCAGCCAACTCCTCACAGGACATTTCCATTACGATATGGCAAAGGCACCTCACACTCAACACATCTAGGACCCACCTCTTTCCCTGCCCTGTACTGTGCCCCACAAACCACATCCTTTTTTCAGTGTCCCCAGCTCTAGTGAACAGCACTACAATACACTGTTATGCAAACCAGGGCCCCACAAATTCTGCTCTGTACCTCCCTGTCATTTTTTAGATCCAAACCATCACCTAGTCATGTACACTTTACTCCATCCCCAATCGTTCTCAAATCCATCCTTACTAGCTCCATTTGCTTAGGCCCCTTTGGCAAGGGCCTGTTATATGAGAGGCTCTGTTCTGAGGACAGGGGACATGGTGGTGAGCAAGGTAGACAGGGCCTTGCCTTCACAAAGCCTCTATTCTAGTGGTTAGAAACAAAGAATAAAAATGGTAATAGATGAACAAAAACAATGTCAGAGAGTAATAAATGCTGGGAAGGGAACAAATGGAGTGATATTATAGATAATCACTCCTCAAATACGATCATCATGGAAAGCTACATATATATATATGTATATATGTATATATATATATATATATATATATATATTTTTTTTTTTTTT
>ML104783.1:239962-286187 GCA_003697995.1 Taxidea taxus jeffersonii
GGGAGCAGCAGGCTGAGGGAGAAGCAGGCTCCCTGCTGAGCAAGGAGTCCGATGTGGGACTCGATCCCAGGATGCTGGGATCATGACCTGAGCCGAAGGCAGAGGCTTTAACCCACTGAGCCACCCAGGTGCCCCTGGATTGCATATTCTTTTGCATTCTCTGAATATGTGTGTGTGTGTGTGTGTGTTACTTTTATTTTTTTAATTTTTATTTTTTAATTATTTTTTTAAAGATTTTATCCATTCATCCGAGAGAGAGCATGAGTGAGAAAGCACGAACAGGGACATCATGAGCAGGGAGAGCAGCAGAGGGAGAGGGAGAAGCAGACTCCCTGCTGAGCAGGAAGCCCGATACAGGGCTTGGTTGGTACAGGGCTTGATCCCAGGACCGTGGATCATGACCCCAGCTGAAGGCAGATACTCAACCGACTGAGCCACCCAGGCGCTCCCGTTACTTTTAAAGGTAAGCAAACACACTTAAAGAAATAATAAAGGTGGGACGCCTGGGTGGCTCAGTTGGTTAAGCGGCTGCCTTCGGCTCAGGTCATGATCCCAGCGTCCTGGGATCAAGTCCCACATCGGGCTCCTTGCTCGGCAGGGAGCCTGCTTCTCCCTCTGCCTCTCTGTCTGCCTGTGCTCGCTCTCTCTCTCTAACTAATAAATAAAATCTTAAAAAAAAAAATAGTGCTAAAAAAAAAAAAAAAGAAATAATAAAGGTGGGGCACCTTTGGCTCTCTGCCTTTGGCTCAGGTCATGGTCCCAGGGTCCTGGGAATGAGCCCCAAATTGGGCTCCCTGCTCAGCGGGGAGCCTGCTTCTCCTCTCTGCCTCTCCCCCTGCTTGTGTGCTCTTTCTGTCTCTCTCTCTCTGCTTCCCCCTCTGTCTCTCTGCCTGCCTCTCTGCCTACTTGTGATCTCTGTCTGTCAAATAAATAAACAAAATCTTTTAAAAAAGGGAACATCAATTTGACATAAGCTCTTTTTTTTAAAAGATTTTATTTATTTATTTGATAGGCAGAGATCACAAGTAGGCAGAGAGGCAGGCAAAGAGAGAGGAGGAAGCAGGCTCCTTGCTGAGCAGAGAGCCTGATGCAGGGCTTGATCCCAGGACCCTGAGACCATGAACTGAGCCAAAGGCAGAGACTTTAAACCACTGAGCCACCCAGGCACCCCTAAGCTCTGTTTTTTTGTGTGAGAGAGAGAGAGAAAGAGAGAGAGAGAGAAAGAGAGAGAGAGAGAAGGAATAAAAAGAGGCTAGTTTACTTTGTATTCAAGGAGAGTATGCAGTATTAGTTAAGAGATGTCGATACCCTGAGCCAATGTCAGACCTGAAAGGAGGGGAAGAATACAGGCAGATGGCAGAGACGGCACCAACAGGTCTGAACATCTTGATGAGATATGAGGACAGTGAGAGAAATCCAGGTGATAGAAATTGAGGAAGAGGGACCTGGGGAGAGATGGCAGGAGAAAAAGATCCATTTAGAACAACCTAAATTTAAAGAAGCAGACGGTAATTAAGAGAAGTGGAGTAGGTGACTATTTGGGAAGGAGATTAGGACTGAGGAGGGTATAGATTATGGAGTTATTTGCATCTAGATGATATGAATTGATAAGGGATCACTTGACTCACTGAAAAAAGAATGATGAATTTCATTATGGGGTGATGAGAATGATGGTTGTACAACCTTGTGAATATGCTAAAAATGGAATTGTACACTTTAAGTGAGTGAATTATACGGTATGTGAATTATATGTCAAAGTTTCTGTAAAAGAAAAAAAGGGAAAGGATCCTGGAGAATGGAGTCAAGATATCACCACTCTTCAGAAATTCAGTAATTTCTCAAAACCTCCAAAGACAGGTGGAGAGTGAAATAGCTCTTTAGGAAGGGAAGGTTTTTGAGAGGAGGGAAACCTGAGTGTATCCTCAGACAGAGAGGAGGAGCCAGTGGGGAATAACTGTGAGGCTTTCAGAACATAAGACTTTCCTACAAATTACATAGAAGAGGACAAATACCTAATGGATTTCTTCTGTAGTGAGACGAGCCTTCCACAGAATACGTAGGCTGGAACACGCTTCCCAACTGATGTGCAAGAACTTGGTTTATATCACTAAAGGAGATCTGCTTGATGTTCATCAGTTTCGCACAGATCTTATGAACAGCATCATTTTCATGAACAAGGAGGGCATCTGAAGATCGGTACAAGTGAGAAAGAGTCAAAATGGAGTTGTAGTTCTGGACAATAACCTGGAGAGAATAGGTCAGAAAAAAAGAAAGGAGAAAAGACCTCTTAAGAAGGTAGACTAGAAGGGTATCCTGCCTGGGCTCAAATCCCAGCTCTGTCACTTTTCTAGCTATATGATCTTGGACAAGTTATGTGATGTCTCCATGCCTCAGTTTTCTCACTTGTACAGCAGGGATAATAATTACACCAGCTCCTAGAGTTGTAAGGATTAATGACAGAATGCAAGTAAAGCACTTAGAGCAATGTCCTGCTATTTCTAAGGGCTCAAAAAACAGTGACTATTACTATCACACTTTCTTCCTACATTTCCTAAGGTGACTTGACTCACCTCTATTTTATCATTTCTCTTACAAGGTTGATCAACAGGAAGTTGACCTATATAGAGAATTCCTCTCAATGGAAAGAAAGGAGGGGCGCCTGGGTGGCTTGGTGGGTTAAAGCCTCTGCCTTGGGCTCAGGTCACCATCCCAGGGTCCTGGGATCGAGCCCCGCATCAGGCTCTCTGCTCAACAGGGACCCTGCTTTTTCCTCTCTCTCTGCCTGCCTCTCTGCCTACTTGTGATCTCTGTCAAATAAATAAATAAAATCTTAAAAAAAAAAAAAAAAAGAAAGAAAGAAAGGAAAATTCTTTGAAGGTTGGCAATAGCATGATAAACGCTAACATGAGGTCAAGGTCCCTCCTTTACATACTGTAGCCACAGGGACAAACCCAGGAATGGGTTTCTTTCTTTCTTTTTTTTTTTTTTTTTTTTAAGATTTTTATTTATTTATTTGACAGACAGAGATCACAAGTAGGCAGAGAGGCAGGCAGAGAGGGAAAGAGGAGGAAGCAGGCTTGCCGAGGAGCAGAGAGCCCGATGTGGGGCTCAATCCCAGGACCCCAAGATCATGACCTGAGCAGAAGGCAGAGGCTTTAACCCTGAGCCACCCAGGTGCCCCCAGGAATGGGTTTCTGAGAGAAGATGCACAATTATCTCCTTTGGATTTTAAAAAATTATTTATTTATTTATTTATTTATTTTATGTTTTTCAGAGAGGGAGAATAAGTGAGAGGGAGCATGACAGAGGGAAGGTCAGAGGGAGAAACAGACTCCCTGCTCAGCAGGGAGCCTGATGTGGGGCTCCATCCCAGGACTCCAGGATCACCACCTGAGCTGAAGGTGGTTGATTAACCAACTGAGCCACTGAGGCGCCCCCCTTTGGAGTTTTTAAAAACAAGGACACCTCATTCGTTTGGAAAAGTTTAAGCAAAGTTAAATTAATTGCTCACAAAAGTACTATATAATATAATGAATGACTCCTGATGTGGTAACTTGATATTTCCAAAGAAAGGGTGAGATCAATATTTTATCTATATTTATCTCACGGCAAAGAATACAAAATACAAAATTTTCTTTTTCTTTTTTTTGGTAAGTTTCATTTAAGTAATCTCTATACCCCATGTGGGGCTCAAACTCACAACCCTAAAATCAAGAGTCACATGCTTTTCCAACTAAGTCAGACAGATGCCCCCCAAATATAAAATTTTACAATATGTTCATACCTCACCAGTTCCATAAGGCCATATAATGTGATTCATTTTCAAAGAGTTTGAGTACTGATCTTGTAAATTCTGTGTAACAAAGGCTCCTAGCCCTGATCCTGTGCCCCCAGCCATACTCATTATGATGAAAAAACCACTCAAAGAGTCACATTTTTCCACTTCCTTCTGGATTAGGTTCATTATAGATTCTTCATGCCTGGGTCCATGAACAGAGTAACTATGCAACACAAAGAAACAAATACAAACACCTTTCAATTTACTCAGAAAGAGGCAATGCAGAGAGGAATATATACAATACAGAAGGTTTTTTAAACACATGGATGTGAACTAGCTCTCATGAAAGGCATAGGTGCCCTGATTGATAAAATTTAAATGTTAAATATATTGAACAAGTGAATAGCCCTGTGGGGAAAGTGAATTTGCTGGGTATAGAAAATTCTCTTTTATAGGCCATTCCCGTAGCTGAAGACTTCGGTTACCAGGTACTTCTGCAAGTTTATGGTACAAAATAATATCCAATATTCATAATAATACTTCTAAAGCAGTAGTTCTCAAACTTCACTGCACATTAGAATCACGAAGGGAAGCTTTAAAAAAAATTCCAACATCTGGACTTCATCATAAATCAATAAATCAGAATTTCTGGAAGCAAGACCCACGCATCGGAATTTTCCAAAGAACCCCAAGACATACTACTGCCCAGTTGTGTTCCCTATTAGCTGGCATACCTGCCAGATAAAGATATTGTTTTGGTGATATGTTAGTTGGCGGGATGATAGTGAAGAGGTAGAAAACCCTGTAGGAAGAGAGCTTTGGTTTTATCATTACCTGGACCAGAAGCAGAGACACCCATGAGGTAGAATGAAGAGTTTCTTCTGGGTGAAGTCACACTCTAAATTTTAAAATAGCAATTTCAGGATTATGTGCCCGGTATATCAACTGTGTAGCAGTAACTATGCTGTCCGGGTAGCTGTATCTAAACCAAAAATCATTAGGAATTACTCTTACCCATATGCCCAGTTGTTTCCAGAACCTTGTTTTTGACAGAAGCACGAATGCTGGCCATATTTCCATCGGCCAGATTGGGCAGCCTTTGATAGTGTCTGATTGGTAACTTTAGGTTCCATATCAACAAGTATGGCCCGGGCAATTGGAACTAGAGAGAGGAAGAAGACCAAAAGAAAAATATTTCATATGTCTTATTTGGGTTATTTCAGAGCACAAATTTCTAGGTCCAAAAAAAAAAAAAAAAATCCAAAGAATAAGGATAGAAAGATCTCTCATACTGCTTAGAAATTAAGGTGGGGGGGGGGCGCCTGGGTGGCTCAGTGGGTTAAGCCTCTGCCTTCAGCTCACATCATGATCTCAGGGTCCTGGGATCGAGCCCCGAATTGGGCTCTCTGCTCAGCAGGGAGTCTGCTTCCTCCTCTCTCTCTGCCTGCCTCTCTGCCTACTTGTGATCTCTGTCTGTCAAATAAATAAATAAAATCTTTTAAAAAAAAGAAATTAAGGTGGGCAGTAGCAGGTACATGCAGATGGTTCATAATGCCTAGCATTCTACTAAGTAGAATGAACCAGTGTTGGCTAAAATGATCACTGGGTCAGATCTACAAACATCTGTTAAGAGCTTACAATGTGCCATGTCCTGTGCTGGGAACACAGAGATGAAGACAACATCAATCTAGCCCTAGAAGGACTGGTGGAAGAGATAAAACTTAATCTCAGTGTGATGTGATATGACCCACAATGAATCCACATTAACAGAGTAGCACATTCAGATGTATAAAATAGCATGGGCACAGGAAGCGGCTCAGGATTGTTGAAACAGTCTATGGCCATACCACCCTGAACGCGCCCGATCTCGTCTGATCTCGGAAGCTAAGCAGGGTCGGGCCTGGTTAGTACTTGGATGGGAGGATTGTTGAAACAGAAGACAGAGAAGGAGGGAGCAGAGGGACTGATGAATGGGGATGCAAAGCAGGCAGGGCTCGAATCTTGGAAGTCCTGGTATACAGTGCTAAAAAGCTTAAAAATTTATCTTTAAAATAATGGGAAACTACAAATGTTCAAGCAAGTGAGGAATTGTCATATGACTTTTAACCTTATTTTTAATTAATTTTTTAAGATTGTATTTATTTATTTGTCAGAGAGAGAGAGAGAGAGAGAGGGGAAGCAAGAGCACAAGTAGGGGGAGCACCAGGCAGAGCAGGCAGAGGAAGAAGCAGTTTCCCCACTGAGCAAGGAGCCTGATGCAGAACTCGATCTCAGGACCCTGGGATCATGACCCAATGCCGAAGGCAGACACTTAACAACTGAGTCACTCAAGCATCCCTTTAATTAATTAGTTAATTAATTAATTTTTTAAAAGATTTTATTCATTTATTTGACACAGAGAGAGATAGCGAGAGAGGAAAAACCAGCAGGGGGGAGTGGGAGAGAGAGAAATAGGCTTTCCACCAATCAGGGAGCTTGATGCAGGGCTCCATCCCAGGACCCTGGGATCATGACCTGAACTGAAGGCAGATGCTAAATGACTGAGCCACCCAGGCACCCCCCTCTAATTTAGTTTTTAAGTAACACCCAGTTACTTAAAAACTACACCCAGTGTGGGGCTTGAACTCACAACCCTGTTATCAAGAGTCACAAGCTCTACCAACTGAGCCAGCCAGGTGCCCCATCAGATGACTTGTTAAATACAGCACTGTGGAAGAGAGATATGACAAACACAAGAGTCAAGGCAGGGAAACAGAAGGAATGTCTTGAAATAATCCAGGTGAGAGAGGACAAGAGCCAGAACTAAGCCAATGGCAGTGAAGACAGAAAGGGGAGAAGAGATACATAGGAGGTAAAGTAAGCAGATCATTATGTTTGATGATATGTGGGCAGAAAGAGCCTAAGTTCTAAATGAAAAAATAATGAATGCTCTAAGGTATGGAGATGTTGAGTTTGAGGTACACATGAGGATGCAGGTGGAGATGTCCACTAATCAGTCTACAGCTTGGAAGAGAGGCTAGGCTGCAGATTTGAGAATCACTAGTGTTAAAGAAGTGACAAATTACAAGAGTAACTGAAATTAGCCAGAGAGAACTATACCAGAGAGAATTATACCAGTGAGGAGAGATAGCCTGAGAGGCAACCAGTGGAGAAGAAAAGTTCAGAGACTAAGGAGGAGTTTCAAGGAGGGAATTTTTGTTGTTTCTTTTTCAAATATTTAATTTATTTATTTGACACACAGAGAGAGATCACAAGTAGGCAGAGAGGCAGGCGGAGAGAGGGGGGAAGCAGACTCCCTGCTGAGCAGAGAGCCCAATTCGGGGCTCGATCCCAAGACCCTGGGATCACAACCCGAGCTGAAGGCAGAGGCTTTAACCCACTGAGCCACCCAGGCGCCCCTCAAGGAGGAAGTTTTATAGTTATGTTATAAAATCCAGGAATGAATTGAGAAAAGAGAAACAATCACAACAATCTAGTAATTAGGAGATTACTAGGAATTTTTTTTTTTTTTAAAAGAGAGGTAGGGAAAGGCAGAGGGAGAGGGAGAGAGAGAATATTAAGCTTGCTCCACACCCAGCATGGAGCCCGATGCGGGGCCTGATTTCATAATCCTGAGATCATGACCTGAGCTGAAATCAAGAGTTGGACACTTAACCAACTGAGCCACCAGGTTCCCCACTAGGAACTCTTTTAAAAAAATTAACATATAATGTCCTATTGGTTTCAGAGGTATAGGTCTGTGATTCATCAGTCTTATATAATACCCAGTGCTCATTACATCACATGCCCTCCTTAATGTTCATCACCCAGTTACCCCATCCCCCTAGTCCCCTAGGAACTTTTCTTTGAGGACTTCAGTGGTGGTGTAGGGCTAAAGCAGGACTGTAGTTGGGTAAAGAGGGTTCTCCTTCGAGAATCTTAGATGAGAAGGTAAAGGGATAAGATGGAAAAGAAAAGCTTGGGGTGCCTGGCGGGCTCAGTCGGTAGAGCATGTAACTCTTGATCTTGGGGTTGTGAGTTCAAGCCCCACGATGGGGGCAGAGTTTACTTTAAAAATGCAAAGCTTATTCCAAATCTTTGCACCATGTACCACCCCACAGTATATATACCCAAAATGGAATAAAATTTTTTTCTTGAAGATTTTATTTATTTGACAGAGAGAGAGCGAGCGAGCGCGCACAAGCAGGGGGAGTGGTAGGCAGAGAGGAGGGAGAAGCAAGTTCCCTGCTAACCTGGGAGCCCGATGTGGGGCTCGATCCCCGGACCCTGGGATCATGATCTGAGTCGAAGGCAGACACTTAACCCACTGAGCCACCCAGGTGCCCCAGGGAGTAAGTCTTTAAAAAACAAAACAGAACAAATCAAAACAAAACAAGAGAAAAAAGAAAAGAAGTTAGTCATATGTTATTTGGTAGGTTGGTGAGATCTGGGCATGCTTATGTGCTGAGGGGAAGTTGCCACTAGAGAGACAAAGGTTGTTAACCCAGAAACAAAGGGCTGTGAGCAAAGTCATTCCCTAGAAAAATGGGAAGAGTTGGGGTTCAGACACCATGTGGAGGACGTGGCCTTGAAGAGATGTCAGAGTAAGGGAGAGGAATAAGATACATCACGCATACCTCCATTTTCCTCCTCACTGAAGAATCTTTCTTTGCAAGATGCTTGATATGCCTCATTCTCTCTTTTAGAGCAGAGTCCCTGGGGACAGTGTGAGTCAGTATATAGAGCATCAAATACTTCAAAACCAATCTGATTACCACACTGACCAAGCTGCACTGTTACTACTGACATGCTGAGAGGCAAACTAGGCCTATTCCCTCAGAAAAGTGAGCAACCTGTAATAGAAAAATATAGGCTTTGAGAACCACTACTGTACTAATAAATAAGGAACAAATAAAATATATGTACATTGATAAAAATATAACTTAAAATGCCATACATATGGTGTTATAGATGAAATAGTTATGTTGTCTAAGGAACTAATCATTCAAGGAAGTTGTTTTCTTTCTCTACATGGTTTTGGGATTTGGAATTTACTGTACCCAAATGCATTCAAAGACAGCTCAATAGTTACCGAAATCTGATTTGTATTCACTGTATCCCTAAGCATGCATTTAAAACAAAACAAAACAAAATGAATGCTAGTTGAAGGAATTCCTAGTATATACTTCAACTACACGGACACACAGAACACAGAAGTTAGCTCAACAATTGTACATTTAATTAACATTAATCTTCTCTCTTCTAACTAATGACTTTCTCTCTCTACCAATCACCTTCTGGCCTGGTAACTACACAAGAAAGATGTGCGTTTAGCTCAGGTAGAGAGCAAGGAAGACAAAACTTGGAAAGGGAGGACTAGATGAAATAGGAGACCGAGTCTTCACTATTTTTAACAATGAAAAGAGAATTTTTGGTAAAGACTCACACCAGGTCTTTGCAGCACTGGAAAGAACAGTGGCTTTCGAGCCAGGCTGTACTTAGAGTTTTCCAATAACCCTGCAAACTAGGTATTCTCATTTAATAGATAAGGAAACTGAGACTCTGAAAGGTTACGTGGCTTTCACAAGGCCACTGAAATAGAAGAGCAAAACCAAGTTTCTTCCTTTCTCCACTAACCCCAGGAACTCCCCATAAACCCCACTCACTGGTAGACCCAGAACCAGCCGTTTCCGTCCTGTTCAAACTTCAGAGGGCCAACCCCCTCATCATGCGCATGCTCACTTTCAATTAAAAAAAAAAAAAGCTACGGAGGACGAATGCGCATGTTCACAAACGAAGAGTTTTGTTGGTTTTTTTTTTCCTATTCAGAAAGGTTAATTACGCATGTTCAATTTCAATTTATCAACTTCAGGCTAGGTACGCATGCTCATTGTCCATCAAACGCTTTAGCCGACAATGCGCATGATCTAGCTACCTTAGGCGGCTTCGGTCGGGGTTCTGCGCATGTTTCTGCCAATACCTGGCTCCAGGCGCTAGCTCTACGCATGTTCATTGCCCACAGTTCGGCTTCACAGAACCTTGTACGCATGCTCTACCGCTGAACTTGAGGAGCCAGTCTAGGGCCTAAGCGCAGACGCACTGAGCCCAAGCAGCCGGTGATGGCGGCAGCGGCGGCGGTGGCTGCGGCGGGTCCGGGCCCATGAGGCGACGACGGAGGCGGGACGGCTTCTACCCAGCGCCGGACTTCCGAGACAGGGAAGCTGAGGACATGGCAGGAGTATTTGACATAGACCTGGACCAGCCAGAGGACGCGGGCTCTGAGGATGAGCTGGAGGAGGGGGTGAGGCCCGGGGTCCCGGGGGGCCCGAGGTGACAGGGCCGGGGCGGTGGCGCGGGCCCTGGAAGCCCGGTGCGTCGGAGAGCTCGGAGACCCGTGGGAGGGGGGGCGCGAGTAGTCTCCAGGAGGAGCGTAGGCGCCGCGCGGTCCGAGGCAGGGGAGAGGGTGGGGCGGACCTGGCCCTAGGTGTGAGGCCGCTTCGGGGCTCGCAGGTGCAGGTCGCGCCTGTAGCCCCAGATCAGCGCAGCCGGGAGCAGTCTATTTGTGGAGGGAACGAGAAAGGGCGCGTGGTCGATTCCTCGAGCTGTTGAACTTGAGTGTGGCGGGGCCCGAGTGGTGTAAGCGCGTGTTGGGGGGAGGGGGACTGCGCTTTCTGGGTGTCCCTTAAGTGCAGGTGAAGAGCGGAAGGGTTTCCCTTCGAGTGTAAGTTTTCAAGTATTAAATCTTCAGACCTCCCACAACCATCTCTCTTCTCGGCCTGTCGCTTCTCTCCTAGGAAGCGCTCAGCTGTTAGAAGTGACAGCTGAAAACTTCTGTCGGGAGTAGCGCTGCCGCTGCTGTTACAGCCACCAGGAGTTTTATTTCGGGAGCAAGGGGGCTCTGCTGCATCTTCCAGGGTTTGTTTGTTTGCTTTTTTTTTTAAAAACATCCTCTTCCGTGTGACTTTTTTTTTTTTTAAGCATTTATAATGGCACACGGCATTTGTAACTTTTCCCCTAGTTGAAGATGTCTACATTTTTTCAAAATACTTTGTGTAATTTCGGGGTGGAAAAAAACCAGCGTTGACAGCTGTGATTTGGCTTGCCAAAAATAAATTGCTTGAACTGAGACTTGTGAATGGTGGTGTGAGGGCTTTCCTTGCTGTAATTTAGGGTACTAAATTTAGAATTGTTTTTTCCTAATGCATAGCTTGGTTTTACTTTTGCTGTCCTAATAGTTTGTTATTCTTTATGGAATACCATTCTTTTTTCAAGATAAAGTTATTGAAAAATCACAAATTGCACTTGAAGTTCGAAAATACTGTTGTCATACTTAAGTCACTGATTCTGGGCAAATGATCATCCGTAGTAACCTCATGATAATTTAGATTTTAAATCCCACTGTCTAGGTGAGCACATGAGTTAAGGACTGGTGTCAGATATTTGCTCTATGTAAGAGACTTGCCTTTTCCTCACCTGATTTTCCTCTTCTGGAAAGTAAGTTGTGCCCTGCTTGTTGCCAAAAGATTGAGATGCTATTAAAAAAAAAGAACTTTGAACATGTAAGAAACTAAGTGGGCTGAAATAATATTGTCTTTTCATAATCAAATGAGTCTAAATAAAAATCACAGTTTGTAAGGTGGGTATTGAGTTGTATACTTTTTAGTATGTTTGCCTGCAGAATTCCAGATAGCCTCTTAATACCTGATACACTACATACAATTTGAAACAGATATGGAATTACTTTCACTATATATTGCATACTCTTATTAATTATATTGGCTCCATATGGCAGTGGCTTTGGAGCAGAGCAAGGGAGAAAACTGGATAATTCAGGAGATGTTACAGCAGTTGAAAGTAAAACACTGTATTAAGATTTCTGTTATGAACTGGGATCTCCTTGAGATGTATTTTGGCCTGCTCCTGTACATTCATTTTGTTGGGTACAAGCAAACAGGTTTTGAGAGAGTGTGGAAGAGGAGGCCGGAGAAATTGGTAGAAATATGAAAGAGAAAGAAATATGACCACTACCCTGGGGAGGGGAACTTTGAAGAAAAAGCAAAGGTAAAGAGGATTTTGAGGAAGAGCCTTCAGTAGAATATATCTTACTTAATGCTTTTGGAGTTGAAAATATTTCTTTTGAATGTGTTATTCCAAGAGGTTTCTCAAGGTAGACAAGCAAAAAGAGTTGAGAATGGGATTGGGTTGGCCACTTGAGGAAATGCAGTGACATCCAGGTTTCTCTAAAACAAAATATAAAAATTCTGCAAAACAAGAGAAGTTTAGATTCTTGGAAAATCTGGGTAGTCGTGAATATGCAACACTTAGTACACAAGCTTTTAAAACATTGGTCTCAGAGAAGCCCCACTTCATCACTGTATAGCAAGGAAACTGAAGCATAAACCAGAGAGGTGATTGCTCAAGACTACATAGATAATTAGTAGTTAACTAGTAGTGTCTTCTGACTCCATTCAGCCTGCAGGCTTCATTGCACAGCTTCTTCATCGCATTTACTTGTCTTGTTCATACTGTACCTCTTTGTGGTGGGTCAGAAGTTAATTCAAATCCCCCTAGGCATTGTCACTGACTGTGTGACTTTTTTTTTAAAGATTTTACCTACTTGAGAGAGAGAGACACAGTACAAGCAGGCAGAGCAGCAGACAGAGGGACAGGGAGAAGCAGGCTCCTCACCAAGCAGGGAGCCCGATATGGGGCTCTATCCCAAGACTCTGGGATCATGACCTGAGCTAAAGGTGGACGCTTAACTGACTGAGCCACCCAGGCGCCCCTGAGTGTGACTTAGAATAAATTGCTTAATCTGACACTTTTTTCTTCTCTGTAAGATGAGGATTATGTCAGATAAAGTATATAAAATACTGTCCTCTTAAAATATTTTGGCATATAAAGCAGTTAGCTTGTTCATGGAAATACAGCTTGTCAGTCTTACTCATTGTCAAAAAAACAAACGTTCAAGTTTACCCTTGTCTTTGCCTAGAGACTTGATAAATGCAGTTATACCAGAGGTGCTGCATTTTTGAAACTGTAGGATTTTTTAAATTATTGGTCCTAGTTAGAGATATATGCCTTTTTAGATATGTTACACTGACTAAATTTATATTAGCTAATATATATGTTTATATAGCATAGTTAATTCTTCAGTGAGTAAAGGATGAGGACAGTAAATGAATGCATTTATGGATAAAGCTGAATGTCTCTTAACTAAGAAAAAATCCTGATTGAATACCTCAAAAGACTGTATTAAAAAGCAATGGGTAAGAGTGTTTTTTGGGAGGGGGCTGGATGGGTGGGTTTGGATCTTTTTTCTTGTTTTTCACTGGTGATGGTATAATTTGGGGAGAGTGAGTTGAAACTAAGGGAAAGTTTTCCTCTAGAGATTTTCACTATATTATGAAGATGTTGGAAACTTCTGTTTTCTATGGAGACACAAAAACAGTACTAATCCTTACTTTTTACTCTACTAATTCAAAATTTGAAGTAGTCACAGAAGCTTACTGCATGAGTTTCAGATTGGGATATCAGCTTTTTTTTTGAGCAAAAAGTTTAAAATTTTTTAGTGCTTTGAAAAATAAAGTGCTATAGCAAATATTCACTGTTGTGAAAAATTATAGAAAAACATCAGTTATCCTGCATTATAATAGGCATTATAAAGCAGTTTTAAGTAGCTCAAGATTTTGAGCAAGGTTTACTCCTTGTCTCCCAATTCATTTTTTACTGAATCTTACTTTATAATGAAATGTCTGTGACAAACAGGCAAGTGGATAAACCGTATAATGGATATCTGGATTAAGGATATTTCACCTATTGTGTAACAACTTATTTACATTTTTATGAAATGTTCTCTCTTTAATTGGGATTTTAGGCATTTTTAAAATTTTATTTATTTATTTATTTGACAGAAATCACAAGTAGGCAGAGAAGCAGGCAGAGAGATGAGGAAGCAGGCTCCCTGCTGAGCAGAGAGCCCCATGCGGGGCTTGCTCCCAGGAGCCTGGGATCATGACCTGAGCTGAAGGCAGAGGCCCCAACCCACTGAGCCATCCAGGCGCCCCTGGGATTTTAGGCATATTAAGTTGAACTTATATACAATTTTAACTTAAAACTCGGAAAATAGTTTGGTGGGTGGTTTGAAACATACCTTGAATAATACCTTAGATGAGCAGGATTCATGTTGTCAATCATAGTAGCACATGAAGAAAAGCATTAAGTCATAAAAAGTCATAAAGCTTAAAGCAGTAGGAAAAAAAAATCTAACTGAAAAGTTTTCTATGAAAGAGTTGTCTATGTATTATATAATGTCAGCCTGATGCTTCAAGCATGACACTTTTCTAAAGGTCACGTGGGCCACACAAAAGCACTGTGCCTCAAATGCTTCTACTCCAGAAGGTAACGGTAGGAAGTTATAAACACAGATGGAGGTGGTAATACAGGCCTGGCTGGCTTCGGAAATGAAATATAGCCGCAAGCCATATCTTTCTAGGTGGCTTCAAAGTCATGGTTTAATGTTAACTACCCTGTGGTCTTTAATTTAAAATTAAGTAAAACTAACATTAAAGTAAAAACAATTATGTATTACTACTTTTATCACATTTGAGAGAAGTTAGTCTTTTGTCTTTAAAGTGAAGCCATCATATGTGAAGTACTGGAGACCAATAAAACCTTTAACCATAACTACTCCTACTCCCCAAAAGAAACTGTATCAAGTTGAAACTGCAAGAATTTTTTTCCCCTTGATATTGCCCCATCCATTTAGCTCAGTCTAACATTGAAACATACATCCCTAGCATTAGCCTTCATCCTGACTTGTTCACACCGTGAGCAAATTTTGGCCGAAATCTTATAGTTTTGAAGGGGCATTTAAGCATTCCTTGTTTAAGAATACTCTCAGTTTTCTTTGTGTAGCTTGAATGTGTACTGGTACCTTTGAAGGAAGATGTGTTCATCTAAACATTTTATAAATTATTCTTAAATGTTCAATAAAAACTTAAAAACTTGCCATTTTTAAAAAGTACTTAAATTCCAGTTAGTCAGCCTACAGTGTAATATTAGTTTTAGGTATACAATTTAGTGATTCAGCACTTAAAACAACATCATTATTGAGAGCCCAATTAAGGGATATCCTTTTGTATAAATTGAAAGACTCATAACCAGACTATTCAAGAATACTTATTTTAAAATTATATTTTATAATATTCATAACTGAATTTCTACTGCCAAGTATTTTTTTGTTTTTTGGCAATTCTGTGACTTTTAGTATATTTATAGAGATGTACAACCACCATTGCAATTTAGTTTTAAAACATTTTTATCACCTTAAAAGAAACTGGACCCATTTAGGGTCACTATTGCCACCTCTGTCCCTAGGTAACCAGAGGTCTACTTTCTATCTCTGTAAATTTGCTTATTCTGGACATTCCATATAAATTGAATCATTCAGTGTGTGGACTTTTGTGTCTGGCTTCTTTCACTTAACATGACGTTTTTGAAGATCATCTATGTCATAGTATGTACATAGAACCAAATTTGTATTCCATTGTATGTGTCAACCACATTTTATTTATGAGCTCACCAGTTGATATATTCATTGCAGTTGTTCCAGTTTTTTGACTGTTGTGAATAATCCTGCTAGGAACATTTGTACCCAACTCTTTATGGAACATATATTTTTATTTTTCTCAGGTAGATACCTAGGAGTAGATTTGCAGGGTCATATGTTAAGTCTATGTTTAATTTTTCAAGAAACTGCCAAACTATTAAAGAGCTTGTACCATTTTATATTTCTGACAGTAGTTTACCAGTGTTCTAATTTCTCTGCTTCTTGCCCAACTTACTTTTCTGTCTTTTTAAATATAGCCATCCTGGTGGATATGAAGGGTTATCTCAGTGTGATTTTGATTTGCATTTGCATTTCTGTCATGGCTGATGATGTTGAACATCTTTTCAGGTGCTTATTGTCCATTTGTGTATCTTGTTTGGAGAAACACCTATTCAGAGTCTAATATACTTTTAAAAAATTGGGTTATTTTTAAATTTTTGAGTTGTAGAAGTTCTTTATATATCCTTACTCTGTGGGTTTTCTTTTCACCTTTTTTTAAAGAATTTATTTATTATTTTAGAGAGAGAATGAGAGAGAGGGACAGCATGAGAGAGGGGGAGGGTCAGAGGGAGAAGCAGACACCCTGCAGAGCAGGGAGCCTGATGTTAGGACTCGATCCTGGGACTCCGAGATCATGACCTGAGCCGAAGGCAGTCGCTCAGCCAACTGAGCTACCCAGGCGCCCCTTCTTTTCACTTTCTTAACAGTGTCTTTTGAAGTGCAAAAGTTTTAAATTTTGAATAAGTCCAGTTTATTGGTTTTTTTTTTCTTGAATCATTTGTGCTTTTGGTAATATGTTTTTTTAAAAGATTTTATTTATTTATTTATTTGAGAGAGAGAGAGAGGGACCGAGAGAGAGATTAAGAGAGATAGAGAGAGAGCACATGCACAAGTGGGGCAGGGACAGAGAGACAAGCGGACTGGACTCCCTGCTGAGCAGGGAGCCTGACATGGAGCTCTATCCCAGGACCCTGAGATCATGACTAAGCAAAGGCAGATGCTTAATTGACTGAGCCACTCAGGTGCACCTTGGTGATGTGTCTTAAGAAATCATTGCCTATCCCAAGATCATGAAGAATTACTCTGTCCTAGGTTTCTTGTAGGAGTTTTGTAGTTTTAGCTCTTATATTTAGGCCTGTGATCAATTTTTTTTTAAAGATTTACTTATTTATTTGGGAGAGAGTGTGTACGTGCAATGGGAAGGGAGAGGGAGAGAGAATCCCAAGCACACTCCATGGTAAATGTGGAGCCTGATGTAGGGCTCAATCCCACGACCCTGAGGTAACTACCAGAGCAGAAACCAACTGTGCTAGCCAGGGACCCCAGGCCTGTGATGAATTTTAAGTTAAATTTTTTTAAAGATTTTATTTATTTATTTGACAGATCACAAGTAGGCAGAGAGGCAGACAGAGACAGAGGGGGAAGCAGGCTCCCTGCTGAGCAGAGAGCCCGGTGCGGGACTCGATCCCAGGACCCTGAGATCATGACCTGAGCCGAAAGCAGAGGCTTAACCCACTGAGCCACCCAGGTGCCCTTAAGTTAATTTTTTAGTGTGGTGGAATATGGTGTGAAGTAGGGAACTGAAGTAATTTTTTTGCATGTGGATATCCAAATGTTCCAGCACCATTCATTGAAAGACTGTCTCTTTCCCATTGAATTTTCTTGGCATCGTTGTCAAAAATTAGTTCACCATAATGTAAGGGTTTATTTCTGGACTCCTTTCTATTTCATTGATCTATATGTCTGTCCTTATCCCAGTACCTCATTGCCTTTGTTGGTGTTCCTTTGTTATAAATACATTTTAAAATCAGGAAATGTCAGTTCTCCAACTTTATTCTCCTTTTTTCAAGATTGTTCTAGCTATTTGGGGTCCCTTGCATTTCTGTATGAATTTTATGGTTAGCTTGTCGATTTCTGTAAGAAAGAAACCTGGGATTTCAATAGAATTGTGTTGAACCTATATACCAGTTTGGTTAGTATAACCATCTTAAACAGTATTAAGTCGTCAGATCCATGAACTTAGAATATCTTTTATTAAGATATATACTGTGGTCAGAATAAATGTTCGGCCAGTGTGACTCTTGACAATTTGAGGGTGATGCTTAATTATTTTGCTTCGATCAGCCGCATCATACAGTACAGTGTTTTGGACTGGTTGTGGTTACTATAGGCTTAGTTAGGGTGTAGTTACATGTTATGTTAGTCTTGTGTATCAGAATCATCAGAATAGCACTTTATATAAATCCTTTTTTAGTAATTCATACTTAAAATCTGGTGTCTTTAGTTTCACAATACACAAAATTTATCTTTTGAATAAATGTAATTTTTAAAGGAGCTATCACCCAGTTTTTTTTGTAGATCATTATTGGGTAGCATCAGTAGCGTAACTGTCATAGAAAACTGAAAGTGAAATCCCTGTGGTATTGTGTACCTTATTTTGTTCATCACGACATTTGCCTGTTATTAAAGTATAGAGAATTTTTAAGCTGGTTTATTTCACTCATTTCTCTTTTAGTAGTAGGGTGAAGCATTACATATTTTGATTTTATGTTTATGAGATTATTTATTTTTACAACTTTAACATATTTTTCAGGGTCAGTTAAATGAAAGCATGGACCATGGGGGAGTTGGACCATATGAGCTGTAAGTTTATATGAAAAGATTTCATTGTGCTATCTTTCTTTACAAGTAGGTTTGATCCTCTCTAGTTTGTAGCCATCATGTGATTCCAGTAACCTGTTCTTAATTATCTAGTGATATATGTAAACTTGATTTATTGAGTTTAGCTCCAATATAGTAATATATCCAGGGTTTTGAGATCATATATAGATTTTAAGAGAAAGATATTCATTCTGATTTACAGTAGACTGAATATGAGTCTGAATGGGTTAGAAATTTTTACTAGGTTAATAGAGTCAACCTTTCTTACTTAAAAATAAAATTTTTAGAAATGCCTTCCAAATTCAGTGTTTTTTGTTTTTCTTGTAATACATCATTCATACAGAGATCTCAAGCCATCTTAGGCAAACTCTGTTAAGTGAAAATGGTGACTAATCTGCTCTATACCCCAACGTAAAAACCATGGGTTGGGGGTAGACCAAGATCTCTCATATAGAAAGCATTGAAGGGATAAATTGCCACTTAAATGCCACTTTTGGAGTCTTTAAAGCAAGCTAATAGTAGATATGGAAAGGTGCATGGATACATTCTATTAGCAAGAATTTTTATAGCATAAAGACTTGAACTAATTGGGTACTTTTACAAAGTTCCTAGATTTTCTGAAGTTGCCAAATGAAGTTGGATAATACCTAGTCTCATAGACATTTTGAATGAATTAAATATGAATAGCCAGAAGACTTTTTTCCTTAACGTGCTCAGTAAACTTGTTCTAATTTATCTTAGTTTGGGGGTGCTCGATGTTTCAAAAAATAAGTAGCATATTCTGTAAACAAGCAGATAAGCAATTATCAAGTCTTCCTAATCTTGACTTACCTTGTCATTGAATCATTAGGTTATTGAGTGCTCAGATAGTAAATTTGTTGTTATGTACCTTTTCCTTTTTATTTATTTGGATTAAATTATAGTAAACTGAAGGTAATTTAACTTTTTGAGAATTCACTTTTGGTTTTACTTTTCTTCTCAGTGGCATGGAACATTGTGAGAAATTTGAAATTTCGGAAACTAGTGTGAACAGAGGGCCAGAAAAAATCAGACCAGAATGTTTTGAGCTACTTCGGGTACTTGGTAAAGGGGGCTATGGAAAGGTAGGAAGTATTTTTGAAATAAGAGCTGTTGTCTGTCTTGGGTAGGTTAATTTTGGTTGGGGGTTTGAGGGGGATAGGTTAATTTATTTTTTATTTTTTATTTTTATTAACATATAATATATTATTTGCCCCAGGGGTACAGGTCTGTGAATCATCAGGCTTACACATTTCACAGCACTCACCGAAGCACATACCCTCCCCAACGTCCATAACCCAGCCACCCTATCCCTACTCCCCTACCCCCAGCAACCCTCAGTTTGTTTTGTGAAATTAAAAATCTCTTATGGTTTGTCTCCCTCCCTGGTCCCATCTTGTTTCATTTTTTTGTTCCCTACCCCCCACAACCCCCCGCCCTGTATATACTGGTTCAGCAGTCCTCTTTAATCTTTGCTAGCTATCAGCAAAGGATATGATCGCTTAACCTGGTATTATTTGGAGGATGTACAGAAGTTCTCTTCCTCCCAACATAAACATAAAAGACTGACACATAATAGGCACTCAGTTGATATTTGTTGAATAAATAAATAACAACTTTGCCAGTCAAAGTCTGTTATTAGAGGAATCCTTCATTCTTTTGGTTAAAGGGTATCCTCTATAGGTATCCTCTTAAAAAAAACCACTCCTTACTTTTAATAGACATGGCATATTAGATTGTTAACTGTTACTGAGATCTAAATCTGAATTGGTTTTCTTTGACTTGCAGTATTTGGAGCTTTAGAGTTAGGGAAGCTGAAGAATATAAGAAGGGAGAAGAAAAAGGAAGAGAACTGCTTAGCTTCATATTTTGCCCACGTCTTTCTAACTTATGACCTTACCTTTATGTATGCTGCCCAAGAAAATTTATACCTAGCTATTCGTTTTTTTTTTTTTTTAAGATTTTATTTATTTATTTGACAGACAGAGATCACAAGTAGGCAGAGAGGCAGGCAGAGAGAGAGGGAAACAGGCTCCCCGCTGAGCAGAGAGCCCGATTCGGGGCTTGATCCCAGGACCCTGGGATCATGACCTGAGCCGAAGGCAGAGGCTTTAACCCACTGAGCCACCCAGACACCTCTACCTAGCTATTCTTTATCAAAAGATAGAATTTGGATAACGTTTTAGTAGTGAAGTTTAAGAACTATTTATGCGACTGTGTAGTGTTAATTTTTTCATTGCATGACATTTGTAGTTTCTTCTTAGGCTTAAGGACACATTCTAATTTGTTCTAATCATCTTGAATGTGGAACACATGCACTTTGAGTCTCACATTGTTTTAGCTATTTCATGATAAAGTTTTATATAGTTAGCCATTTTAAGGAATAGGTAAACAGTAATTCCTGTCAACTTATTAAAGTTTTATGTGAAGCAAGAACAGTGGCATTCCTAGAAGAAATTTACAAAATATTTTATAATTTTTACTTTTGGTATTCTGCCTCTGGGAACCCTGATTACAGCTTTTTCCAAGCAAACTTGGATTTTGTTTATGAAGTTATATAGATTGCTCATTATTAGATGATCACTGACCGACTTTGCCACCAGATGTCAGCAGACCAAATAGAACAGTCTCATGTTTCACAGATTTCATTACTAAAGCTTTAATATAGTCTGCTCTTTCAGCTTACCATTTTTGCACAGTCTTTGTGTTACTAGTTTTTATAAGAATATGAACTATTGTATCTGTTTCCTATAAATAGGAATTAAGGGAGTGTGACTAACATAGTTTAGCTTTTAGTAACAAACACTTTTTAATTTTTTATCCAGGTTTTTCAAGTACGAAAAGTAACAGGAGCAAATACTGGGAAAATATTTGCCATGAAGGTGCTTAAAAAGGTGATTCCTTCCCTCCTTTTTAGTCCTTTTTCCTTTTCCTTTTTTTTTTTTTTTTTAAGTAGGCTCCATGCCCAGCATAGGGGGTGAACTCCATGACCCTGAGATTAAGAATTGCATGCTCTACTGAGCCAGCCAGGTGTCCCTCCCCAGCTTTATTGTTAATTGCTATAAAATCCACATTTTGGCCTCAAATTCTCAGTCAAGAAAATCTATTTCTAACACAATACTACAAGTCCTCTTAGAATGTGAGGTGTGTTTCATTATTGGTATTCTTGTTTTCTGCTTAGTGAACATGGAGAGGAGAGCTCTTCTAATTTTCCTATGAGGTGACTCTTTGAGCTCTTTGTTCTGTTCTCCATTTCTAAGTAATAGGCATGTTCTGCTGTCATTTAATACAGCAGTTTTAGAAATATGTATTCCACTCTATTCTCTTTCACTTCTTCCTCCCTTCTCCCCATATTCTGATTTTGCTTCATTTTCTTTGAGTCTACTGTTGTGTTCTCATGCCTTCCAACAACTCTGTTTAGATCAATGTTCTATGGTCCCACTTATTAGGTAGTCTATCAGTTCCATTTATTTTCCTGTAGATATCCCATCAAAACCTTCTGTCCCCCTATTCCCGTCTGTATTGGTAGCTCTGGGGGCATAACTGCCATTATTGGACTTTGGTCACAATCCTTGGAATCCCCTTGGCTCCATCAGTGTTGGATTCTTTGTGTCCTGGATCCCATATCTTCCTTTATCTTAGTTTATTCCCTTGTTCCCTCTTGTGGTGACCATCTACCAGTGGCTTCCTGAGAAAGGGTTCATGAAGGTACATTTGGGGGGAAATAGTGCATATTTGAAAATTTCCCTGTTATACACTTATGCTTGTTTGATTGTTTTGAGTGTGGCTTTGAAGTTGAAAATCATTTTCATCTAGGATTTTGCTTTATTTTCACCTAGCCTTGAGTATTTATGTTAAGGAGTCTCTTGCCATACTGCTTCCCATTTCTTTTTATTATTTTCTAAAGATTTTAAAAATTTATTTATTTGAGAGAGAGCAAGTGAGAGCCAGCAGAGGGAAAGGGAGAAGGAGAAGCCAATTCCCTGCTGAGCAGGGAGCATGATATGGGACTTGATCCCAGGATCCTGGGATCATGACCTGAGCCAAAGGCAGACACTTAACTGACTGAGCCCCCCAGGCACCCCCAATTCCCGTTTCTTTAGAGATCTATTTTTCTTATTTATTTATTTATTTAACATCTTTTAAAAAAAGAAAAGATTTTATTTATTTATTTGTCAGGGCTGGGGAGAGAGCACAAGCAGGGGGAGGGGCAGGCAGAGGGAAAAGCAGATTCCCCGCTGAGCAAGGAGCCAAATGTGGGACTCAGTTCCAGGACCCTGGGAACATGACCTGAGCCAAAGGCAGACACTTAATGCACTGAGCCACACAGCTGTCCCTAGAGATCTATTTTTCTTTTAAGATATCTAAAATTTTCTTTAGTTTCTGTTCTAAATTTTCTACAGTGGTGTAATTATCTTCCTTTGATCCTTATTATTTTCTTTATTTTTACCCTTTCAATCTTAAAAGTTCCAATCCTTCAACCGTGTGAGGTTTTCTTATATGATCTCTTATAATTTCCCCCTCTACTATTTTCTCTTCTTGGATTTATAGTTAGTTGGATATTGGACCTCCTGGACTGATCGTCTATTTTTATCTTTTCCATTTGTCCGCTTCTTTGTCTTATTGTTTACTTTCTGAGATTTTTCTAGAAATTTGTTTTCTAATCCTTTTACTGATTTTTCTAAGGTATAATATTTGTGGTTCCCCAGAGCTTTGCCATTTTTTCTTTTTCTTTTATTTATTTATTTTTTAAAAAAGATTTTCTATTTATTTGAGATGGAACATAAGTGGGGCAGAGTATCAGAGGGAGAGGGAGAAGCAGAGCAGGGAGTCAGTCCCAGGACCGTGAGGTCATAACCCAAGCTGAAGGCAGACACTTAACTGACTGAGCCATCCAGGTGCCCCTCACTTTTTCTTTTTATAGCAACTGTTTTATGAGTACATTATCTTATCTTATTCCTCTGAGGGTATTAATGATAATCCTTTGAAATATCCTTTTTTCCTAGGCATTAGATCTCTTTTCTAAGTTCCTGTTTTCTTTAAGTTTGATTTAGTCTCTTTCTTCCATGTCAGAGGCCTTCTTTAGATGCCTGGTATCCTTCACTGATTGTTCATATTTAAGAATGAAACTCTGAAAAGCTGATCAGAAGTTCCATCTGTGTAGGAAGGCATGTGGTTAGCTGGCCATTGACTGAGAACCTCCAAATATCATTGTCTGTAGTCAGTTGGTGCTGACAAAGATCCTCTATTCTTTTGCATAGAAAAAGCATCCTGGAGCTGGATGGGAGAGAAGAGATGAAGATCTTAACCTTCCAGTACGCAGACCTTCACTGAAGTCAAGTTTTTACTCTAGCACTTCACTCTGTATCTGATATTTCACTCTTTTTTTTTTTTTCTTGGAGAATACACCTTTCCAAGTGCTAGTAATCTACCTATTTTTAGTCCTCTACCTTCTGCCTTCTCCAGTCCCTAATGACTTTTTTTTTCCTTTCTTGCTTTTTATTTTCGATTCCAGTTTTTGAACCTACTAGGGTTTTATAGATGGAATCAACTTCTTTTGAGTTCTCTGTGTAGGCATTTAGGTTTGATCATATTCTGCTCCATTGAGTCATGTACCATTGCTTTATCTCACTCTGTTTTCTTCACCTCCTGAGGTGTGGAGTTAAATGCATTTCCTAGTTTTATTGAAAATGGGTTATGTGTGTTTGGTTTCTTGTTCTTTTTGTTTGGGATTAATTTCTGAAAAGATCACACTGTCTTAAAACAAGTCTTAGTAGAAAACTGTATTAAAAGACAATCAAAACGACTTTTAACAAAAATTACAGGGTTTGTAATACTTCAGTCTTTATCTTCCTAATTTTTTTTAAGCAATATACATGACTTATTAATTTAAAAGCTGAGGAACAAATATGAGCACAACTTTATTGGTGATTGTCTTTTTTTTTTTTTAATTTGTTTGTGTGTTTATTCAAGTAATCTCTACACCCAACGTGGGGCTTGAACTCATGACCCGAGATTAAGAGTCACATGCTGTTCTGACTGAGCCAGCTGAAATCACCCCTGTTGATTGTCTTAAAAGAAGTTTAAATATTCTGAACTTCACTTTCTGTATTAATAAGTCAGTATTAATCTGCTGTCTGGCTTTTCCATTGGAATCATTTGACGTTAATGATGGACATAAGATAATAATGCTTGTCCTAGAAATGTTGAAAGAAGTACTGGTCAAGATTCTTAGGTTAATTTATTCCTTTTGATATATTTTATAATCAAGGCTGACCATAATTAGTCACAATTCTGTCTTGAGTCAAATATGTTTCTGGTATGGGCATCTTTAATGAAAAGAAGGTGGTGTTGTTTTTCCACTGATGGTGGATAGGCACAGTGTATTGGGAAATCCATAGACTTAATTACTGCTAAATGTTAGACCTCCTTTTTGGCCCCAAGTATCTAAGACCTAACTTGCTTGCCTCTCCATATGCTTAGTTATCACTCCCTCGCAGTCTCAGGGTTTTTCTTTCCCCAAGCGTGGCTAGAGAGTCAGATGCTGTTTCATGTTTTCCTTGCTGTCCCTGAAAACAAACTCACAGTATAAATAATGAAAGTGAAGCGGTGCTAGGGTTAAGTCCAGAATTTTAATTCCTAACTAGATAAGATGACTGTAGGCTGCTTTCAAGCTTCTTTATTCTGATTTTATTATTATTAACCCTCTTGAACTCGGTATGTGGTAAGAACTTGTCTTTTTCCAGCCTTGAAGATGAAATCAGAGTAGAACCACATGTCTCTTTATCTCAAATGGTGTTTACATCTGGACAGTTTGTCTGAATTTTTCAGTTCTTCTGGGACTTTTTTTTTACAGGAATGGTACTACTTGGGTATTTTCTCAGGGTGGAATGTTGAGGAAGACTCTCTTTCCTACCAGTTGCAACAAAGATGTACCCTGGAAACAAAGTACTGTTGCCCATGGCATTAGTTCAGCCCACACTGTAAATTTTCGACTGTTTGGCTAAAGGCTTGTGGTTAACAGATTGGTCGTACTTTTTTCATTCCTTCTTTTATTGAATCAGTTAAGAACTGGTAATGTGCCAGGCATTATGCTAGATACTAGGATTTAGCATTTGAGGCACATGGGGTCTCTCCCTCTCACTCTGCTTACCATATAATTCTTTTTTTTTTTTTTTTTAAGATTTTATTTATTTATTTGACAGAGAGAGACCACAAGTAGGCAGATAGGCAGGTTGGGGGGGGGGAAGCAGGCTCCCCGCCAAGCAGAGAGCCCGACGCGGGGCTCGATCCCAGGACCCCAGGACCATGACCCTAGCCAAAGGCAGAGGCTTTAACCCACTGAGCCACCCAGGCACCCCTGCTTACCATATAATTCAAGGGAAGAACTGTTAAGCTTATTCTTAGAACTTTCTTTTTCTATCTTGTGGTCAAAATCCTTTCTACTTTGAGGTTGAAACCTCCCTCAGCATTTATCATTCTTTTTTCTCACTCCTAAGCCTTGTCATTCTGTATATCTTTGCTGTCCTTATATTAAATAAGTAATGAGTAGCCCAACCTTCTAATTCCCTGATCTCAACTCTGTCAGCTTTCACCTCCATTCCACTTTACCAGCCCTCATGGCTGTATTCTCCACCTCTGAAGTGTTGGACTATAATAGAACAATAACTTTCTCACTTCTTTATTCTCACAATGCTTGGTCTTTGGCTTCCAACCTTTTAGTTCTTTGACCTTTTTGGGTATTTTTTGCTAAAGTTCTTAACCCCCTTCTTATTTCACTTTATTCTGAATCTGGTCTAATCAGCATGATCTGCCATTTTAGTTCTTGCTAGCCCCATTGACCTTATGTTTAGGAAAGTCCTACTCCTAATAGTTCAGTTGTTAATACTCCTTTATTCTTTTATCTCAGCTACTAAGCATTGCTGGCAGAAATCACATAAGCTTATAGATTGCTGCTAGGACAAATTCATAGTACCCAAATAGTTTGGACCCTAAGTACTCATCAGCTATTTCTCTCTCTCTCTCTTTTTTTAAAGATTTTATTTATTTATTTGACAGAAATAAAGAGGGCATAAGCAGGGAGAGTGTTAGGTAGAGGGAGACAGAGAGGCAGGCTCCCTGCTCAATGTGGGGCTCAATCCCAGGACCCTGGGATCATGACCTGAGCCGAAGGCAGACACAAACTGACTGAGCCACCCAGGTGCCCCACCAGCTTTTTTTCTCCATGTTCCCAGACAACTTCCATTTTCTATAACTGCTATCAGCCCCTCTTAACTCTTTAGTACACTGCCTCTCTTCCTATTTGAGGCTGTCACATGTGATTTCCTTCCACTTCCTGTTCTAATTCCTACCCCTAATACCATATTAATCTGCATTTTTACTTGTCTTTACTTCCTTCTCTCCAGTGTTTAGTAGGGGATGTATTCCTCCTTCTTTCCAAGGTTAAGCCCTCTACTTATGTTTTGGATCCCATCCTTTTCTGCCTGTTAGGGGTCTTTGTCACTTCTTTCTGTTTTTCCATCCTCTGTCCTGACTTCGTTTTTTAAGTATATTCATGCTTTTGCCATATTTAGTAAAACAGATCCTTCTTTCACACAAAGTCTTCCGATAGCTTCTACCCTCTTTGCCTTCATAGCTGAATTTCTTTTCTTTTCTTTTTTTTTTTTTTAAAGATTTTATTCATTTATCTGACAGACAGAGATCACGAGTAGGCAGAGAGGCAGAGAGAGAGGAGGAAGCAGGCCGTCCGCAGAGCAGAAAGCCTGATGCGGGGCTCGATCCCACAACCCTGGGACCATGACCGGAGCCGAACGCAGCGGTTTAATCCACTGAGCCACCCAGGCGTCCCTCATAGCTGAATTTCTTGAGAAGTCATGTTTTATTATCTTTTTCATTCACTCTATTTTGACTTAATGACTCTACTATTTCAGTGAAACTCTTGTCACCACCAGTCTCCTAATGGCTGAATTCAGTGGTCTTTACTTAATTCATCCTTAATTTACCTCTCTGTTACATTGAAGCTAAGAAAACTCTGTTTTCTTTACTTATGTGATTCTATTTACTAATTTTTTAAAATTAACGATTTATTTATTTATTTATTTGACAGATCACAAGTAGGCAGAGAGATAGGCAGAGAGAGAGGTGGAAGCAGGCTGCCCGCTTAGCAGAGAGCCTGATGTGGGGCTCGATTCCAGGACCCTGAGATCATGACCCGAGCTGAAGGCTGAGGCTTTAACCCACTGAGCCACCAAGGCGCCCCTATTCAGTTGCATTTATGTATTTCCGTTGTGTTCACAGTTTTATTTCCCTCCCCATCCTTGTTGATTTAATTTTATTTTTGAAATATATAAAACATTAACATGGTTCAGAATTCAAAAACCCCCATTTTATAATCACAATAATATTTAGGTAAGAGGAAAAAAAACTTTATTTAGGTAAGCTAAAAACGTTGAGGCTTTACTCAGAAGGTGTTCTCAGAAGTCTAGTCCCATTACTTTTTTTTACCTTTCCACTGTCATTAGCTTTTGGTTTATCTTAGTTGTGTTCATTTTTTAAGTTATAAGGAGATACATGTACATATTCTTATTTCCCCTTTCTGACACAAAAGGTGGTATGTATACTGTAATACTGTTATGCCATATATGCTCTTTTGTACCTTGATTTCACAGAGAAATTCCCCATTCTTTTTATTTTTATTTATTTTTTTAAAAGATTTTATTTTATTTTATTTTTTTTTAAGATTTTATTTATTTATTTGACAGAGAGAGATCCCAAGTAGGCAGAGAGGCAGGCAGAGAGAGAGAAAGGGAAGCAGGCTCCCCGCCGAGCAGAGAGCCCGACGCGGGGCTCGATCCCAGGACCCCGGGATCATGACCTGAGCCGAAGGCAGCGGCTTAACCCACTGAGCCACCCAGGGGCCCCAAAAGATTTTATTTTTATTTATTTGACAGACAGAGATCACAGGTAGGCAGAGAAGCAGGCAGAGAGAGGGGGGGGAAGCAGGCTCCCTGCTGAGCAGAGAGCCCGATGCGGGGCTCAATCCCAGGACCCTGGGATCGTGACCTGAGCCGAAGGCAGCGGCTTTAACCCACTGAGCCACCCAGGCGTCCCTCCCCATTCTTTTTAAAGCTTTTTTTACACATTTAGGTAGATAGTCCATAGGTTTTTATCCAGTATTCTATTCATGGTCATTTAGGTTGTTTTTAACATTTCACTTTTACGAATAATATTGTAACTATTAATCTTGTGTATATGCTTTTTCGTGTTACTGGAGATGTACCAGAGCTTAGTTCTAGAATTTAGACCTGACATATCCAGTACAGTGCATCATTTTCCCAGAACTCTTTTCTTGACTTTCATTTCCTGTTATTGAATGATAACCATTGTCCTATTACTTATGCAGAAACCATGCTATCATCATTTCTTCTCAACCTAGTCAGCAAGTGCTGATGATACCTTTTCTTTTTTCCCACTTTCATTTTCCTTTTCTTTTCTTTCTTCCTTCCTTTCTTTTTCTTTTAGAGAGTTGGGGTGAGGAGGGGAAGAGGGAGAGAATCTTATGCAGGCTCCATGACCAATGTGGAGCCCAATGTGGGGCTCAATCTTACCACCCGGAGATCACAACCAGAGCCGCCGAAATCAAGAGTTGGACTTTTTTTTTGTTTTTAAAGGTTTTATTTATTTATTTGCCAGATAGAGAGAGAGCAGGAGCGAGCACAGGCAGACAGAGTGGCAGGCAGAGGGAGAAGCAGGCTCATTGCTGAGCAAGGAGCCCGATGTGGGACTCGATCCCAGGACGCTGGGATCATGACCTGAGCCGAAGGCAGCCGCTTAACCAACTGAGCCACCCAGGCGTCCCAAGAGTTGGACGTTTAACTGAATGAACCACCCAGGTGCCCCCCACCTTCATTTTTTTAGGTACAGGTCTTACTTAACTTAGTTTACTGTACTAGCCTCCCAGCTGGTCTCATTTCTTCCCTAAAACTCTGAACTACTACTAAAATGATCTGTCTTAAAGCCAAAGATTACTCGTTTTCAGAACCTCAGCATTTTTCCTGCCTCTGAGATAAGATTCAAGAGCTTTTGCCTAGGTACCTAGGCCTTCCATTTCCTGGTCTCCACCTACAACGCCAGCTTAATCTCTAGGTACTTCTAACCATACTGAACTACTTACAGATTACCTAGACATGTCCTGTCAAGCCTGTTTTGCACTGGAAATGCTTTTTTTATCCTCTGTGTTTCGTTTTAATAATTTTTCATGATACAGTTTAGGTATTGCCACCTCCCGGAACACTTCTTGCCATGTCAGCTATAGTTCCTCTGTTCTCACATAGCACCTTGTGTTACCTGCATTGACTTCTCTCTCTTCCCTGAGACTTTAGACTCCTAATAGCTGGAGACTTCTGTTCGTCCTTCTTATTACAGAGCCTGAAACATAGTAGATATTGAATAATTAGTGAACATATGAATAAACTTTATCTGTTTACATTTTTTGAAAAGGTATCTTTAGGTTGTTATTTACATGTTCACTGCAAAAAATCCGAACAGTGCCGATATATATAAGAAGTGAATGTCTTCCATTACTCCTATCTCAGTCTCTAGTGGGAACTATAATTTAATTAATTATATTAAATATTAAACTATTAGCAAGAGCACAAAATAGAGTTTCCAGTTACTATAGAATAAAAATGTCTACTGTTTTGTTCTTATAGATCATCTCTTTTCCTTTAGGCAATGATAGTAAGAAATGCTAAAGATACAGCTCATACAAAAGCAGAACGGAATATTCTGGAAGAAGTAAAGCATCCCTTCATTGTGGATTTAATTTATGCCTTTCAGACCGGTGGAAAACTCTACCTCATCCTTGAGTATCTCAGCGGTCAGTACACTCAGTTTGGTGTAATTATTTGTATTTGCTCCAGAAACTGGGTTAAACATTATTTTCCAATGGAAAACTGCTTTTTCCCCAATGTGATTAAATAGTTCTTAAAATTGATGAATACATTGACATAAGGAATTTAGATGTGACCATGTGTTTCTTCTTGCAGACAAATACGAAGAACTTTAAAGGTTAGGCTTTTTTCCCCATCTGTAAAATTTTATCTTAATCCTAATCCCTTTGTAATCATACTTAAAATAACAAACACCTAATTGATACAGAGCCATCACATTGACTGTGCTGGGGTAAGATACTATAATTCCAATGAACTATCAAAGCATTTCTAAACTCAAATGGAAAACTTACTGAGAGTATTTAAGATATTGAGTATTTTCAAAATTGCATCTCTAAACAGAGTTTTTTGGTTGAATGTAGCTTTTTTGGTAGACTATGCATTTTACATAGGAAGACATCCACAATTTCCAGGGATTACTACCTCCTCAAACCTTGTTGCTTATTATTTCTAAATCACAGGTATCTAATCCAGCCAAGATATCTGAGTTTTCTGAAAAAAGAGGTTTCACAGTGGCCTGTAACATGGAACAGAAAGATGCAGAATTTAGCAACTTTTTTGTGACTGTTGTTGCCGTTTTTTTGAGTAACTTTATTTTGACGATTTCAGATTTATGCAGAAAAGTTGCAGAAATAGTACAAAGACTGCCCACATATCCTTCACCTAGATTCCCCAAGTGTTTTCATTTTTTTTTTTAAAGATTTTATTTATTTATTTGTTAGAGAGAGAGAGAGTGAGCACAGGCAGACAGAGAGGCAGGCAGAGGCAGAGGGAGAAGCAGGCTCCCTGCCAAGCAAGGAGCCCGATGTGGGACTCGATTTCAGTACGCTGGGATCATGACCTGAGCCGAAGGCAGCCGCTTAACCAACTGAGCCACCCAGGCGTCCCCCCAAGTGTTTTCATTTTACAATTGTTTTGTTTCATCTTTCTTTTCTCTCTAAGTATATGTGTACATATATATGTGTGTGTGTGTGTGTCTGTGTGTATATATATATACATGTATATATATAAACACACTTTTTTTTCTGGATTGCTTAAGCAAGTGTTTCAGACATGATTTCCCATTACCCCTAAATGCTCCAGTTTATATTTTCTAAAATTAGTGACAATATCTTAACTCTACTAAAATTATCAAAACTGGAAATTAATATTGATATAGTAATATCTCTCAGTTCCCTTTAACCTAAACAGTTCCTCAGTCTTTCTTTATCTTTTGTGACCTTAACATTTTTGAAGAATATAGGCCAGTTATTTTGTAGAATGCACCAATTTGGGCTTATCTGATGTTTCCTCAAGATTAGATTCAGGTTATGCATTTGGGGAGGACCATCGAAGTGATGTGTCTTCTGTCAGATCAGGAGGTACATGATGATCTTTGTCCCATTGCTGTTGATGTTCACTTTGATCACATTTATAAGATGGTGTTGGCCAGTTTTTTTCCCTGGTAAAGTTTTCCCTTTGTAATGAATAAGTATCTTGAGATGCTTTGGGATTATTGAAATATCTTGTCTCTCATCAAGCTTTCACATACAGTTTTAGCATTCATTGATTCTTGCTTGAAACAATTAACTATAATGTCTGCCAAGTGATTTTTCTTATTCCATCATGCCTCATTCATTTATTTGGCATTCTGCTGTAACAGAGGGCTTTCCTTCTCTCCCATTTAAAACCTAATTTATTGATCTCTTCATTAATTTACATCATTGTGGGCTCATGGATTCTAAGATTATTCAGTGGGATATAAGTCTTTATTATCTCAATATTCAGAACAATGCCATGCTTTTAATAAAGCTGCTGCCAGATTCATCTAGATTAAGAGATCTGAAAATATGGAATAAGGGCATTCACTAATTGTAATTTGTAAGGGTGGCTTAATTATATACTAACATTTTTCTGTTTAGTGTAAAGTGTGAGAGAAGTTTTAACCAAGATTATTTTTTTAACCTCAGGTCTGGAATATTTTAACTATTTTGAAATTTAAAGATATAAAACCTAGAATTCCAAAACATAGATTTCACATAAGAATAAGAACACTGCAAAAATAGAATCCTGAAGACTTAGTAGGATCTGTTTTTTAGTTTTAAGGAACTGATATCTTTTAACTATAGTTAAAAGAGAAAGCACAACCTTCTCATTAGAAATGGGTTGGAAATGAAGATTGTTTTGTTTCTAAGGTCTTTTCCTTTTCTTCACAGGAGGAGAATTATTTATGCAGTTAGAAAGAGAGGGAATATTTATGGAAGACACAGCCTGGTAAGTGAAATTTTTGCAGTTGCATGGATTCAGGTAATGATTCATATAATTAAAAGCAAAGCCCTTTTCCCACTGTGGGCAGCCAAATGATTCAGTAAATTGTTCTGGAGCCAGTCAGTCACTCAGGACTTCAAGGGGGAGAAGCATCTTTGGGACGGGCAGCTTTTGGAGGTCACATCATTCCTTTGCCCCCAGGCCTTGGGTGGAACGCTCTTCACGCCAGTTCCTAACAGAACCATTCTCACTGGGGCTTTCTTTCCTTGAATTGGTAAGCTGCCTGCCTTGGCTGTGGGTGAGTGTGGTTTTCCGGTGAAACTTTATGTCTGGAACAATAGAAAGTATCAGAAATCATCTCCTCTTTTTTTTTAGACTTTCCAGTTCCCAAGGTGCAGTCTTAGGGAGGTGATAAGCCGGCACACATCATCTGTGGATTGATTCTATGGCCAGGATGGGATCTACCCTTATATTTCTTAAGATGGCATCTGCTCCAAATTAAAAATATACACATCCTTTTGTGAGATGACAGTATTGGGTAACAATAAATCAGTTTATCCTACACATTAATTGAATAGAAAACACTTAAATGTTTTTTTCTACCTTAATTACCAAACTGCATTCCATTGTTTAATTTCAGGCCTTTTCTAACACAGAAGCTGCATTTAAGAGCCTTAGGGATGAAGTACCCTTTTTTGGAGGAGGCTCTCTGAGCCATGTTGGAGGCTGTATTTGTGGTCCTGCTGGCTGTGAAACTGCCTCAGTCCTCTAGGACACACCTTCTCCATCCTGGAGTAATCTGCAGGATTGCAACATTGTTATGCAGCCAGTATTGCAGTGCCTTGTGCTTTTCGAATCCAGACAGGGTTGACTCAGCCCTTTATTCTTTTGAGGTAGATAAATTTGAGTGTCACACAGTTTATAGTTGTGGGCTGGCTGGCAGGAGGGAGGGCAGATACTGTGGGCATGAACTGTATATAAACTATGCAGCTGTATTAAGGGATGAGTGGGCTTCTAAGGGTCAGATTATTTATAAGGTATCTTTTGAAACTAAGACTTAATATCTGAGGATAACAAAGTTCCTGTGTCCTATAGGATTTTAAAATTGGGGGTGGGTGGGAGAAATTTGCTTTGATCTGAATGACTATTGTCCTAATTCCTATTAGGAACAGAACAAAAGCCAGTGACAGTTTGGCATATTCTGGACTTTTTTGCACTTAGTAGTATGTTCTAATGAAATAAAACATTTTATAGTTTCACTAAATAAGTGAAACATAAATGTCACCATGCCTTTTGGCAGCATCCTATGCCATCTTTCCCCCATACCCACTCCCATCCCCACTAATTTGGTCTTTGGTGCATGTCTATTTCTTTCAAGGAATTTTGCTCCATACATAAACTGCTTTGAGTAGATTATTCTTTTTAATTTTATTAAATCACTTTTGTTTCCAGCTTTTACTTGGCAGAAATCTCCATGGCTTTGGGGCATTTACATCAAAAGGGGATCATCTACAGAGACCTGAAGCCGGAGAATATCATGCTTAATCACCAAGGTGGAGAAATACCGTAAACAATTCTATAGTAAATAATCTTAAAATCCTCCCACCCAGGTCATGGTCATTTTCAAAGCCCCATAGTCATGTAACTTCTATTACACACTCCTCCCTCAGAATTTATGGCATCTAATGCTTGCTGAGATTTAGGTATTTAGATAATTGTGATTGATGAGATTAAAGGAAGTTAGGAGTAACTGACCACTTAACTGTGTTTCCGGTTTAATCCTTGCTCTTTATAGCTTATCATTCTTTTGAAATCTTTACTAACATGTGGTGAGCCAAGCAAGTCCAAACTTTAGTTTTGGTTTGTCCCTTAAATTGGAAAGTAGATCTTAACTGTATAATTGAGTTTTCCTTAATGAAAAAAATGCATAAATATTAGAAGCAATACTTTCTATGATAAATTTTATTAATGCTGTAAAAAAGGATTAGAATTGAACCAAAATATTTGATGTAGCCTTGGAAAGAAAATGTTTAGTAAGCATCAGTTTATTCTTGCTGTTCATAACAACAAACATAAAAATCAGAAAGGCTCATACTCTGTGCAGCTGTACGTAGAGCAGACTGAGTCTTGATTACAACTGCATGCTGCTAGAGACAGTTTGATTTATGCAAGAGTAATCTGGGCTCGGTAGACTTCGCAGGTAACTCATATCCCAGAGGAGCAACCAGCCAGCTAGGCTGTCGGGGTGCTGGTAGCAGTTGCTGATCCTTCGATGTCTACAAAATGATACATGTCTACAAAATGATACATGTCTACAAAATGATACATGAGGTAGTTAAGGGTTTTAAATTCTTGGACAGGAAATGGTGTGGACAACTGATGCTAATATGAGTATGTTTCAAATTGTGCTTTTTTTCTTGTTTTTCCTTTTTCTTTTCTTTTCTTTTTTTTTTTTTTCTTTTAGGAGAAATGCTATACTTAACCAAATACATTATGGGAATCTATGTATCTCTGTCCCTCCCAGTTCCACTCCCATCCCCCCACACTTGGATTCTGATTGTGAATTCTAAGGCAAAGGATAGAATAGGGAAGTGACTAGTTAACTTCTTTGATCCATAATGCTGAGTGTGTCAGGTGGTTCTGTGAAAATAAAGGTCATATTTTTTTGTATGTCAGAGTATCAGTAAGCCATTACCTTTTCTTTTCTCTGAAATAAACCTGGAATAGTAGGGTTCCTGGGGTGGTTGAACCACTGGATATCTAATAACAGTTCAGTAAAGCTAAGCTTGAACTGCAATGTTCTTTCTATAAGGTGGTGAGTTTTTCACTTTTTGGATTAGAGATGACAGTCCCTTGCCATAGCAATTTCATTTCTCTTTCTGAATTGGCAATATTGGCAGAATAAGCCAACTTGTTATAGTGATTTTCTGAGACCATTTAAAAAACTGTCCAGTCACAGTTCACTGTGGTAAGAAGTTACATATTTGAAGTATAGTGTCAGACTTTTAAAAGATGCTACATAGCTTTATAGGGGTTCGTGTACTTAAACCAGACTTTTTTAAAAATATATTTTATTTATTTATTTGATAGACAGAGATAACAAGTAGGCAGAGAGGCAAGCAGAGAGAGAGAGAGAGAAGGAAGCAGGCTTCCCACTGAGCAGAGAGCCCGATGCTGGGCTCGATCCCAGGACACCAGGATCATGACCTGAGCTGAAGGCAGAGGCTTTAACCCACTGAGCCACCCAGGTGCCCCTTAAACCAGACTTTAAAGAATTTTTCTTGAAGGGCTTGCTTTCTCAGGATGGTAGAGGATTCTAGGTATAGGTAAAGATAGAGCCTTGGAAAAACTGTTTTACTTTTTTCTCTATTTTCCCTTTATATTATATCATTGGCCAAAAATGACTGTGTTAGCTTTAAAAAAGTTAGCATCATATTATGGATGGCACCTTGCTAGTTGTTTGTATCTTCAACAAATATTTAAGGCAGAAAATGTTAAATGGAAGGATAGATTATTGTCTTGCATGATACATTCAAACACTGCACATGCTTAGAATTCTCAGAATAACCATGCTGTGATCTTTCATTGTAGGTCATGTGAAACTAACAGACTTTGGATTATGCAAAGAATCTATTCACGATGGAACAGTCACACACACATTTTGTGGAACAATAGAATACATGTGAGCTGCATGTTGCAAAAAATATAACTGGTTTGGGGGGGTGATAGCTAACTTTTACTGGTTTATGTAGGACCATTTGGTCCGTATATTGTTTTTAAACTTCTAATTCAGATGATATGCAAATGGGTGAATTTTTTAGGCATATTATTTTTCTCATTGTAGGGCCCCTGAAATCTTGATGAGAAGTGGCCACAATCGTGCTGTGGATTGGTGGAGTTTGGGAGCATTAATGTATGACATGCTGACTGGAGCAGTAGGTGCACAGTTAAAAGCTGCATGTATTATGGTCTGTGCTGAGTAGTTATTAAATCATTATGGCAAGAGACCTTTCCTGTGCTTTTTAAAAATATTACTAATGGAGTTATTAAAAAAAATTAACACTAATAATGCTTTATTGGTAGTAGTATGGGCCCCCTATACTTTTAAAAACATTTTTGTTTAAATGATCTGTCATGTCAGTCCTGTGAAATAGATATAAAATAGATACTGCCCTTATTTTATAAAAGGAGAAAGTAAAGCATAAAATCACAGGGCTCACCTGTTATCACACAAAGTTAATAGTGGAAACCCAGTTTCTTCTGAGATGTTACTATTTCTTCTGTCCCATTGCTTAAAAACTATAGATCTTTAGCAGTCAGCCCATATCACAGCATACATTTCTGATCTTTATGCATAACTGACTAATTCAGGAAATGGATGATTTTATTTTTCATATGCTAATTTTCTCACTCTCTTCTACTCACTCGTAGCCCCCATTCACTGGGGAGAACAGAAAGAAAACAATTGACAAGATCCTCAAATGTAAACTCAATTTGCCTCCCTACCTCACACAAGAAGCCAGAGATCTGCTTAAAAAGGTAGGACACGAGGGATGCCTGGGTGGCTCAGTTGGTTAAGTGTCTGCCTTTGGCTTGGGTCATGATCTTGGGGTCCTGGGATCAAGCACTGTGTCAGGCTCCGTGCTCAGGAGGAGTCTGCTTCTCTCTCTTCCTCTCTGCACTTTGTCTCTCTCACATAAATAAATAAATACAAAGTCTTTTTAAAAAAAAAGGTAGGGGGCGCCTGGGTGGCTCAGTGGGTTAGGCCTCTGCCTTCGCTCAGGTCATGATCTCAGGGTCCTGGGATCGAGCCCCGCATCAGGCTCTCTGCTCGGCAGGGAGCCTGCTTCCCCATCTCTCTCTGCCTGCCTCTCTGCCTATTTGTGATCTCTCTCTCTCTCTCTCTGTCAAATAAATTAAAAAATCTTTAAAAAAAAAAAGGTGGGACCTTTTTGATGATAACCCTCAACTACTAGAATTTAAATAGAATTGAACATTTTATTTTATTTTATTTTTTAAGATTTATTTATTTATTTGACAGATCACAAGTAGGCAGAGAGGCAGGCAGAGAGGGAGGTGGAAGCAGGCTCCCTGCTGAGCAGAGAGCCCGACGTGGGCCTCGATCCCAGGACCCTGGGATCATGACCTGACCCAAAGGCAGAGGCCTAACCCCCTGAGCCACCCAGGCACCCCTAAACATACATTTTAAATAAAGAATCATATACATATATTAAACAAAAAACCTACAGTTTTTGCAGGTAAAGTACACATTTTTAAAAGATTTTCTTTCCTTGGAGTGCCTGGGCGGCTCAGCTCAGGTCATGATCCCAGGTCCTGGAACTGAGCCCTGCGTTGGGCTCCCTGCTTAGCAAGGAGTCTGCTTCTCCCTCTCCCTCTGCTCCTGCCCCTCCCTTACGCCCTCCTCACTCCCCGCCGCTTGTGTGTGCTTTCTCTCTCTGTTCTCTCTCCTTAAATAAATAATTTAAAAAAATTTTTTTTTTCCTTTTTATTTCCAAGCAATATTTAGTTATAATTAATAAAGCCAATTTTCTCAAAATAGAGAAGCAATATGGACAAGCAAATTCTCTAAATAAAAAATAATTAATTTGACTAAGGTTTATCAATGTTTTGTTTTGTTTTCCCTCCTTAAAGCTGCTGAAAAGAAATGCTGCTTCTCGACTTGGAGCTGGTCCTGGGGATGCTGGAGAAGTTCAAGTAGGGATTGGCCTTTTTGGTGGTTTGAGGGGAAGATAGTGCTAATTTTATGTATTTGTGAGGTTTGTGTGTAGTTGTTTAAAGTATAGCTTATTTTGGGGGGCACCTAGGTGGCTCAGTTGGTTAAGCATCCAACTCTTGGTTTTGGCTCACATCATGATCTCAGGGTCTTGGATCAAACCCTGTTTTGGGCTCCAAACTCAGCGTGGAGTCTGCTTGAGAGATCTTTTCTCTCTCTCTCTCTCCCTCTGCCCCTCCCCCCACTTGTGTGCATGTTTTCTCTCAAATAAATAAATAAAATATAAAAAATAAATGTAGCTTATTTTGTGATTTGTAACTTCAAACAGACAGTTAATTTGTCAGTCCAGTGAAGTCTATTCGCCTTGACTTTTCTTGCTGTTCTTTTTTTCTAGGCTCATCCATTCTTCAGGCATATTAACTGGGAAGAATTGCTGGCTCGGAAGGTGGAGCCCCCCTTTAAACCTCTGTTGGTATGTATACAGGAAAGCATATACTTTGAAAGACCTGGTACTTTTTTAGAATAAAATCCCAGGGGCGCCTGAGTGGCTCAGTTGTTAAGCTGTCTGCCTTTGGCTCAGGTCATGATTCTGGGGTCCTGGGATTAGGCCCTGCATCTGGCTCTCAGCTCCATGGGAAGCCTGCTTCTCCTTCTCCCACACCCCCTGCTTGTGTTCCCCGTCTCGCTGTCTCTGTCAAATAAATTTTAAAAAATTAAAAAAAAAATTTTGTTTTTTATTTGACAGAGATCACAAGCAGGCAGAGAGAGAGAGAGAGGAGGAAGCAGGCTCCCTGATGAGCAGAGAGCCTGAGGCAGGGCTCGATCCCAAGACCCTGGGATCATGACCTGAGCCAAAGGCAGAGGCTTTAACCCACTGAGCCACCCAGGCGCCCCTAAATTTAAAAATCTTAAAAAAAAAAAAAAATTTAGAGCATTCAAAAATATTATGTTTATATTAACTATTCAGAAAACTTTGGTTTATGTTCTTCTCAGACTCTATTCTGTATAGTCTTTTCAAGGACTATTGCCATCAGCAATTGATGAGTATATTAACTATTTTTAAGTTGGTTGCCTAAGACAACTAAATAAGTAGGTAGAACTTTTTTGTTTTGTTTACTTGATTCAACCATATTTTATTCTTATGGGGTATAACTGTTTACTCTTTTTTTTTTTTAAATTTTTTTAAAGTTTTACTTAAGTAATCTCTACATCCCACATGGGGCTCTAACTCATGACCCCGAGACCAAGAGTCACATGTTTAGGGTACCTTGGTGGCTCAGTAAAGCATATGCCTTCAGTGCAGGTCATGATCCCATGGTTCTGGGATTAAGCCCTGAGTCAGGCTCCCTACTCAGTGGGGAGCCTGCTTCTACCTCTGCCCCCTGCTCGCACTCTCTCTTTCTCGTGCAAGTAAATACATAAAATCTTTAGAAAAAAAAAACAAAAAACACGTTCTGACTGAGCCAGCCAGGTGCCCCTATTTTCTTTTTCTTTCTTTTTTTTTTAAAGATTTTATTTATTTACTTGACAGAGCATTCACACGCACAAGCAGAGGCAGCAGCAGGCTCTCTGCTAAACAGGGAGCCCGATCTAGGGTTCAATCCCAGGACCCTGGGATGATGACCTGAGCTGAAGGCAAATATTTAACTGACTGAGCCCCCAGGTGCCCCTTATTTTTTATTTCTAAATAAGGTTTAGTTGACATATAATATGTACGTTTCAGATATACAGCATAGTGATTTAACAGTTATATACATAACAAAATGCTCACCAGGTTAAGTGTGGTTACCCTCTGATTCAGCCCTATTTTGAATTTGATTTTCTGGGAATTTTCTTTAAAATATAGCATATATGTGTATTAGTTTGCTAGGCCTGCTGTAATAAAGTATCACCAACTAGGTGGCTTACACAGCAGAAGTTTATTATATTACAGTTCTGGAGACTAGATGCCAAGATAATGTATTGACACACTTGATTCATTATGAAGGCTATGAGAGCCTTCCTTTCCATTCTGTGCCTCTCTCCTAGCTTCTGGTTTACTAGCAATCTTTGGCCTTCTCAACTTTGGCCATGCTGAGCTTGGAGCCCATAGGTGACATCACCTGATCTCTACCTTTATGTTTGCATTCTCCTTTTGTGCAGACCTGTGTCCAGATTTTCCCATTTTATCAGGACTGAATTAGGATCTTCCCTACTCCAGAATGGCCTCATCTTAACTAATTTCATCTGCAGTGACCCTCATTCAAATTAGGTTCTGTTCTGAGGTATTTGGGTTAGAACTTCAACATATGAATGTCGACGGGGACACAACTCAAACCATAACAATATATTTATGAGTAAATGAGTTAGTGTGTTAGTTCTTGTCTTTCTTCCACCTCAGAATTTGAGAAAATATAGTTTCTTTTTCTCTTTCTTGGGGTGAAGGTGGAGGAGGAGGAGGATAATGATGATGATAATTTGGTCCTGGAGCACAAGATGACTTGCTTTAAAATTTTCATATATGTAATTATAAGGAGGATAATTAACCCTTATGTACCAACTGTCCAGCTTGTCAGTCATCTTGTTTAAACTTAAACAGAACTGCTAGTTACCATCACAACTAAAAAGCTGACAATTTCCCCAGTTTCTTTTGTTTTCTTTTCCTCTCTATTGGTTTGTTCTAATAAGGATTCAGTCAAGGTCTATATGGTTTGGTTATTGTATCTCTTAGGTTGCTTTCCATGTGTAGATACCCCCATCTCAATTCCTCTCCTGAGTACTTAAGAAACTGGACCATTTATCCTATAGGGTTTTGAACTTTGATTTTGTGATTTTAATCCATAGTGTCATTGATCATATTCATCTCTTCCTATATTTCCAAAAACTAGTATTTAGATTTAGATACTAAATCTAATTATTTATTTGATGGAGAGAGATTACAAGTAGGCAGGCAGGCAGAGAGAGTGGGGAAGCAGGCTCCCCTGTGAGCAGAGAGCCTGATGCAGGGCTTGATCCCAGGACCCTGAGATCATGACCTAAGCCAAAGGCAGAGGCTTATATATATTTGGTCAGGAGGCACCACATATATATATATATATATATATTTTTTTTTTTTTTTTCCATTGATCATTGCCAACATCAGTGATTCTTAGCTGTGGTCAGTTTGGCAAGGTTTGGAGACAAGTTGTCACTTTTTGGGGAGGGGATGTTACTGGTTTGCAGTGAGTCGAGGCCAGAATGCTGCTAAACATCCTCCTTTATGAAGGACAGGGCTCTGCAACAGTTATCAAGCCCAAAATGTCAGTAGTGCTGAGATTCAGAAACTCTAGCCTAGTTTCAGGATTTCATTAGGGGTTTATAAAATGTCTTATTCTAGTACTATTATTGATTCCTCATTAGTGAATTTTTCCTTAAAGAGAAACTTACACTGTTCATACAGGAGAGGCAGGATAAATGTTTCTTTCCCAGTTTTCAAAATAATCAATTAGTTCTTTAACATCTTCCAAAATTGACCAATGAATTCTGTGATTCTTTTTAAGTATAATTATGAGCTTTAATATATTTGTGTTTTAATCCACTGCAGTAATTTTTACTGATGCTTAGTTTGTATCATCTTTTGACACTGGGTGCTTCTTCATGTTGCTTCCTTAGCTCTTTTGACATGACCACAAAGTCATATTGTGCCAGAGAGAAGGAATTAAACAGATGTGGTAGTTAGATTTAGGTGATGTTTTTCATAAGAAAATGTACTCATGCAGAGTAGAACATCATTTTTGCTCCTTGAGAAATCTGTATTAGGATGAACTAAGCTATAGGAAGAAATTTTAGAGCATTTTACAAATATGTTTTGTGTTAAAGCTCTGCCTCAGTGGTTTCTCAGGTTTATTATAAATCTGCAGTGGCCCACTGAGCAAATTATCTCTACTAGGGAATTTAGCCAGTGGACTAGGCACACTGAAATTTTCTAAGTGGGGAAGATTGATATTAAAAAAAATTTTTTTTGACATTCAGATTAAAAAAAAATGATGAGTGTGTACTAAAATCTACTTTAATATATGCTTAAAAATTGAAGATGTAATTTGACCTTTGAAACTTTCCACCTGGGGCCACCGGGTGGTTCAGTTGGTTAAGCATCTGCTTTAGGTTCAGGTCATGACCTTGGGCTCCTGGGATTGAGCCCTTACACTGGGCTCCCTGCTTAGTGGGGAGTCCACTTCTCCCTCTCCCCCTGCCCATCCCCACCATTTGTGCTCTCTCTTTTTTTTTTAAAGATTTTATTTATTTTTGACAGAGGCACAGTGAGAGGGGAACACAAGCAGGGGGGAGTGGGAGAGGGAGAACAGGCTTCCCGTGGAGCAAGAACCCCGATGCAGGGCTCGATTGCAGGACCCTGGGACCATGACCGGAGCCAAAGGCAGGTGCCTAATGACTGAACCACGCAGGCACCCTCTCTCTCTCTCTTTCAAATAAATAAATAAAATATTTAAAAAGAAACTTCCTACCTGTGTTTATTCTTCAGTCTGTTCCTACTAAAACTGTTCTGATATTTTATCACAGTCAAGCCCTCTGAAGAATTATTTTTTTTTTCCCTCTGAAGAGTTTTAACTAGAGCCTTCTCTAATGCAAGTCATGCATTTGATTGATATGTATAATGTAGACTATTCATTGTTTTCTAATTTTGTTTTTCACAAAGCAATCCGAAGAGGATGTGAGTCAGTTTGACTCAAAGTTTACACGTCAGACACCTGTTGACAGCCCAGATGACTCAACTCTTAGTGAAAGTGCCAACCAGGTCTTTCTGGTAAGTGAAAGAATTTCCATGTAGCCATGAGAAATTTAAGTATTAGGATGGACCCTTTTCAATAAGAAAATTCAGTTTGTTTGCTGTAGATGTAGTTGATATAGATAACCTTAGATGCTATTTTTTTATTAACTTGGGTTTTTTAAGTTTTCTGACTTGTTAAGTTAGAAAATGGATTCCCATAATCCAGTGTTCCATTTCAGCATTTAGAGTAGGGCTGTATGATTCTTTGGAGTATATGATTCCCTTTTTACATGGGAATGTATCTCTATTGGAAGTCACACCGTTATAACAGTAGGAGAAGAATTCACTGTAACTATTCTATCCCTGGAATAGTTACAGATTTTTGGTACATTTCGTGCAACTTTGTAGAGGATTTTTAACCTGTTAATTGTGAATATTTGACATCAAAATATATTGGTTTATATGTAATAGGAAATAAACTAATTCTCATTGTAGAAGTATTTGTATTGATTTGTACCTTGTCTCCTCAGAAAAGCAAAGCTTTAAGATTTTTAGATTTTTTTTTTTAGATTTTTTGAAGGCTTTAGATTTTGATCAACAAAAACCTCATTTTATACCATTTATTTTGTTACATAAAGTGAATCTCTTTATTTCTTATTTATTTATTTTTAAGAGTTTTTATTTATTTGACAGAGAGTGCATAAGCAGGCAGAATATAGAGGCAGTGGGAGAAGCAGGCTCCCTGTTGAGCAAGAAGCCCTATATGGGCTCGATCCCAGGACCCTGGGATCATGACCTGAGCTGAAGGCAGTTGCTTAACCAACTGAGCCACCCAGGCGCCCCTCTTTAAAAACTAATAAGAAACAGTAACATCTCACTTATCTAGAGATTGTGGTCAGAGCAACTTCAGTTCAATAATTATTTAAATTCCTATCGCAGAATTAAAGGAAATTCAAAGATGATTAAGGCACAAACTGGTCCTCTTGGTAGTTAGACTATGTGGGGAAATGGTTTCTGAAGTCTGCATACACTTGTCACAAAGCATGTGTGCTACAGAATTGCACCTCAGTCTTCAGGACATCACCCAGAGGCTTATTGAGTCTTTTTACTATAACTCAAAATGCCTATTCATAGGTGACTAGAATAATAATTAGAAGGGAAATTTATGTGGAGGACTGATTGTTAAAGGGATAAACATTGACAGCAAGAGAAATGACACCTGGTGGTTTGATAGCAAGGTCCAAGAAAGAACTAAAGCTAACAAAACTGCAAAATTGCCTATTATAATTGAGGGTTTTCACAATGCTGACCCTTATACATCAAGGAAATACCAAATCTAAAAAAAAGAGATAATACCAAATCTATCCAATCATTGGTATTAAGTCAGAGAAATCATACATGCCAACTTAGAGAATTCTGTTTTTACTTTGGCCTAATAATGAGAAATTGTGTGTGATACTAAAATTGGGTGTGATAATCTTAGTTGCTCATGTGCATGTGGCTAGAAACAGTAGAATTTTCTTTGCATTCATCTTGGTATTTAATAGCTTAATGTGGAGCCTACATTTTCCTGTTTTTTTAAAAAATATTTTATTTATTTATTTGACAGAGATCACAAGTAGGCAGAGAGGCTTGGCAGAGAGAGAGGGGGAAGCAGGCTCCCTGCTGAGCAGAGAGCCCGATGCGGGGCTCGATCCCAGGACACTGGGATCATGATCTGAGCCGAAGGCAGAGGCTTAACCCACTGAGCCACCCAGGTGCCCCTACATTTTCCTGTTTTGTTCTACTCCTTTCAACAAAGTGGAATACTGTTTTCTGGCATATGGGACTCAATAGAATTCTGCCTTCCTGAGGTCCATGCCTCAAGAAATGGCTGGAAAGAAGCTAACAGGTGTGAAATGAGATTGGGGAGATGGGAGGAAACAGAGTGCCGATTTTAGATTTCACTGTTATTTGGTGTGTCAGAGACTAAAACCACATTTTCTTGATATATATGACAAAATGCCATTCTGGAGTCAACAATTACTGTCTTTTAGGGTTTTACATATGTGGCTCCATCTGTACTTGAAAGTGTGAAAGAAAAATTTTCCTTTGAACCAAAAATCCGATCACCTCGAAGATTTATTGGCAGCCCACGAACACCTGTCAGGTATTCAGACTTTGTTATTCTTACCTCTTTTTTTTTATTCGTTTGTTTTTAACCTGGAGGAGAATCTTTAAGAAATTTATGCCAGGTTACATAAAAGAAAGATCTGTCGTATTCTCTTTTGTTGACATAAGCACAGCATCTGCATCTTGTATTGTATGCTATGTAGTTTACCTTCCCTCCTGTGAAAGTAAGCTGCTGCACTGGCAAATGTCTTCCTTACCCATTCATTCAACGTTTATTGTGTACTAGGGACTGTGTTGCATGATGGGGGATACATACTTAACACAGGAATTGTCCTTGTCCTAACGCTTACAGTTTAGTGAGAAGAGAGTCAAAATAACTAAAGGAGGAAATATGGGAATTGTGTAACCATATGAAGTAATATATGAAGAAAAATAAAGAGTGTGGTAGTAGCAAAGAATAACAGGGGGGCTCCTATTCATGGTGGTCAGAGAAAGGCCTCCCTGGTGAAGTAACACCTAAGAATGAAGAGACAAAGCCACCCATACAAAAAATAGAAGTATAGGATGTTACAGGTAGAGCAACAACCATGCAAAAGCCAGAAAAACTTGGTCTTGGAAATGAAAGGTCAGTGTTCCTGACATGTGGTGAGTGATGAAGAGAAAGGTTTGGAGAAGTATTTTATCTTAAATACAATGGGAAACTGTTTTAAGTGGAGAGTAAAATGATTAAAAAAAAAAAGTTATCACTGAGGGTTTTACATAGGCAGGTATAGAGGTAAATAGACCAGTTAGGAAACTCTAGCAGTTAGTCTAGGGGAATGATGGCCTTTGTAGTAATTCACACAAAAATAAAACTAAATAAAAATAAATACCACATTACCCCACTTCCTTGAAATTTAAGGGAAGTACTTCTTGTTGAGATAATCCTTGAGATAAATGAATGATAGCTCTTCCTTGTCTTAAAGCCCGGTCAAATTCTCTCCTGGGGATTTCTGGGGAAGAGGTGCTTCAGCCAGCACGGCAAATCCTCAGACGCCTGTGGAATATCCAATGGAAACAAGTGGAGTAGAGCAGATGGATGTGACGATGAGTGGGGAAGCTTCAGCACCACTTCCAATACGACAGCCGAACTCCGGGCCATATAAAAAACAGGCTTTTCCCATGATCTCGAAACGACCAGAGCACCTACGTATGAATCTATGACAGAGCAATGATTTTAATGAATTTAAGGCAAAAAAGGTGGGGAAAGGATGTGTGAGCATCCTGTAAGGTGAAACAGGAAGACTCAAAATGACAGTCTTGAAGATTTAGTGTCATTACATTGAACACTTTGGACAGAGGAAGAATAAACATGGATTTTAAAAAATCAATCAATGGTGCAAAAAAAAAA
>ML104783.1:286587-348960 GCA_003697995.1 Taxidea taxus jeffersonii
AAAAAAAAAACTTAAGCAAAATAGTATTGTGGAACTCTTAGGCACATCAATTAATTGATTCCTAGCGACATCTTCTCAACCTTATCAAGGATTTTGATGTTGATGGCTCGAACTGACAGTATTAAGGGTAGGATGTTGCTTCTGAATCACTGTTGAGTTCTGATTGTGTCGAAGAAGGGTTATCCTTTCATTAGGCAAAGTATGAAATTGCCTGTAATACTTGCAACTAAGGACAAATTAGCATGCAAGCTTGTTCAAACCTTTTCCAGCAACATGGAATCAAAGACAAAAGAAACTTAACAATTGATGTTTTACGTGCAAACAACCTGAATCTTTTTTTTATATAAATATATATTTTTCAAATAGATTTTTGATTCAGCTCATTATGGAAAACATCCCAACTTTAAAATGCAAAATTATTGGTTGGTGTGAAGAAAGCCAGACAACTTCTGTTTCTTCTCTTGGTGAAATAATAAAAATGCAAATGAATCATTGTTAACCACAGCTGTGGCTCGTTTGAGGGATTGGGGTGGACTTGGGGTTTATTTTCAGTAACCCAGCTGCAATACCTGTCTGTAATACTAGAAAAAAAGTTATTTAATCATTTCTACTTGCAGTACTGCTATGTGCTAAGCTTAACTGGAAGCTTTGGAGTGGGCATAAATTGTATGTCCTACATTTCATCCTTGTCCTGGGCCTGCATTGCACTGGAAAAATGTCACCAACTGTTCTTATACCAGTTTTTGGTTCAAGACGCCAAATGTTTTCAGCCCATGGCTCAAGAAGGATGGAAAAGAGTCAGGATAAAATGCATACTGAGGGCAGTAAAGTGAGGGAGAAAGGGAGATCCAGGGGAAGAGGGTGTTGTCATGTTCCACTCTCTGTGTCTAATCTCTTTACAGCAAATTGGTAAGATTTTAAGTTTTATTTTTAACTGTCTACCTTCCTTAGGTTTTTTTTTTTTCTTCAACAGTTTTAAAAGGAAAAAAGTATATTTCTTTCTCCTATACTGGGGCTACATTTTTTGATTGTAAAAATATTTGATGGCCTTTTGATGAATGTCTTCCACAGTGAATAAGAAAACTTAGTGGCTTAATTTAGGAAACATGTTAACAAGACACTATGTTTTTGAAATTGTAACAAAATCTACATAAGTGATATACAGGTACAAAGAATAAAAATAAAGGTAACTTTACCTTTCTTAAATACTTCCTGCCTTAAAGAGAGCATTTCCATGACTTTAGCTGGTGAAAGGGTTTAATATCTGCAGAGCTTTATAAAAATACATTTCAGCACATACTGGTATAATAGATGATCATGCAGTTGCAGTTGAGTCTTAATGTCTCTTTTTGTTTTTTATAATGTCTTCAGTCTGAGTGTGCAAAGTCAATTTGTAATATTTTGCAACCCTACAGTTTTTTTAAATAGATGCTGCTTGCTATGTTCTTCAAACCTTTTTGAGCCATAGGATCCAAGCCATAAGATTCTTTATGCATGTTAAATTCAGTCAGAAAAGAGCAAAGCTTTGCTTATTTAAATGGCAATTCAAGTGAGATGAGATGAAATCCTATGACATTAGGCAGAATAGAACCATGAAGGAGGATTGGAAATATACCTTTTCAATTGTGGCAATAAATGAAAGAATTGGTTACAGTTCATCTTTGGACAGGCAGCCCTTTTTTTTTTTTTTTTTTTTAAATCACTTCCTCTAGACCCCCTCCTCTCTTTATGCAGCAGCCTACTGATAACTTTATAACCGTAGCTAGTAAATTAGAAGCTACAGTAATGATTAGGGCAGAAATTGCACTTGGAGTACAGATCTTTGTTCTCTGACAGTTTATAATGTCTGAAAAAACAGAACCCAAAAGCCCTGGTGATAGGTGCAGGCTTTATTTCAGACTGTAAATGGCTTGTGCTACTCTGATACTTGTTTTCAAATGTGTTTACTAACTGTAGTGTTGACTGCCTAACCAAATTCCAGAGAAATTTTTATACCAAAATAGTCCTCCTCAGTCCTATTTGCTAGTAAGTAATATTTGCACTGTGATTGGCTGGCTCTAACCACCCCATAAACTGTTTTCATAATTAGTACTGCCAGCAGTAGTGGCACACACTGCAACTTTTCTGCATAAAAAGCATAAACTGCATACCTATCATCCATACAAATAGTTTTTCAAACTTATTGAGTGAAATTAATTTCTTATGCTGTGGCAAGTTTACAGAGAAATTGTGTTTCATAAATGGATATCCCTACTATGACTGTGAAAACATGTCAAGTGCCACTTTAGTGTCACAGACAGAAAGCACACACCTATGCAATATGGCTTACCCTATATTTATTTGTAAAAATCCAAGCATAGTTTAAAATATATGATGTCAATATTACTAGTCTTAAGTTTCTAAGAGGGTTCTTTATGATTATTCCAGGTAAGTGTATAAAAGAGATTAAGTGCTTTTCTTTCATCACTTGATTATTTTCTTTAAAATCAGCTATTACAGGATATTTTTTTACTTTATACATGTTGTTTTTTAATTAAAATATAATCACTGAGAACTGAAGTTTACTAATTTTGATTTTATAAGGTTTGTAGCATTACAGAGTAAACTGGGATTTATAAACCAGCTGTGATTAACAATGTAAAGAATTACTGAACTTGAACCAGATTTTTAGGAAAATTGTTACTTCTTTTTCCCCTTTATGGTCTCACCTAATTTGAATCCTTCAAGAAGAATTTTTCCATACTATTTTTTGAGATAGAAGATAATTGGGGGGTGGGGGGTAAGAATGCATGTATGATACTCCATAAATTCAACATTCTTTAACAAATGGTTATAAACAAGATGCATCTTCAATAGTAATATACCGAGCCTTGGATTGTGTGTTTAATACAGGACCTAACTATTTTGGTTACTCAATCATATGGTTCCTAGCTTACAAGTGTTAGATTTTAAGATTATTCCCATGAGAAATGTTGAATTTATGAAGAATGGATTTCTGAGAGTTTGAAAATGGTTAATTTCTCAAATAAAAATATCAGTGTCCAAACATCTACCCTTTTTCATAGGAGTAGACACAGCAAGCTGGACAAAACAATCATAAAAGTATATGTTACACCATGACCTGTGGTCTGTTGCTGATCGATAAACTTTTCTTGTGTGATTCTTAGTTTATCACTACAGCACAAGTATTATCTCAGTGGATTATCTGAAGTAACATCTGAACGATGGGTTCATCTGTGTTTGCTCTTTAAGGTATTTTTTTTTCATATCCCAAGTTGGCTTTGCATCTATCAGAGTAAATAACTTCTTCAGCTGCCTTAGTAGGAGTGCTATGAGGGTAACACATTTTTCTGCTTTTCATCTTGTATTTAGTTTCCTGTATTAAGTATTTTGATTTCGGATTGAATGAATGTAAATAGAAATTAAATGCAAATTTGAATGAACATAAAATAGAAGTGATTTTTTTTTTATTCTAAGCTAGGAAGAAATAACTATCAGGTGCACAAATGGTTTCAATAATTTTTTGCTTTAACATACCACATATGTTCAGGTTCTCATACTTAGTAAACTGCTTATATATGTGAGGACTGACAGTGTAAAACTGTTTCTGCTGAGAATTTTAAGCTACTTAAATACATAACAAGTTTTACTGATATATTAGATGTTACACACTTGTAATTGCCAAGTTCTTTTCAATAGTTGAATTGGTTGCTTAAAAAAAACTCATGTGAAAAATAACTTCACAGACACACTAGGAAGACTTTCTTGTGCTGACAATCATCAGTTTGTTCAGCCACACTTGTTGACTACATTTGGTTATTAGATGTGTATGTACTACATAATGTAGTGCATGAATGTTTTTAACTAATGTCTCAATATATCTAGTGTAAGATGGGTGTTTAGTGTAAGCCACTTAATTGAGGTAATTCTATCACATTTGGATGAGTTATCTATATAAGTTCTCAAACTGACTTTACTTTTATATAACACATGGCTTTGGCTCTTGATACTGATAGAAACATTCTTTCAGAGGGTGTGATCTGGATTCACAAAGTAAATGGGTTTTTGAATCCCTGTTCCCATTTTTGAGGTGAAGAAGTGTAAGTAGAGAAATGCTTCCAGTTCATCACTGTTGGTAGATGACATAGCTCTCCTATTACATTCCCCCACACCTTTTAATTCATATGTGAACTACTTTCTTGTTCATTAAGAACAAAAACCCAACTGTCTATTATGGGCCTTTTTTATTAAATCATATTAAGAAATACTATCCATATAGCCATAGGGTAAGAAGAGTAGTTATTGTAATAGGGCTTACCCATGTAGTAAGATGCTACTCTTGTTATTGACAATAGGAAGTCAGCACAGCTATCTTTCACATTCAAATTCTAATCCCAAACTGCCTTTCTCATTCTTCTCCTGCTGTAAACCTAAATAACTCTTTGCTTTATCACAGTCAAGGAAATGATTTAAGGCCAAGTAAGCTTGTTTCAATATTTGCAACTATTCTCAAAGTAGGTAGTAGAGTTATATATAACATCACTGATTAGCAACAGTTGTACTTATAACTTGGCAATATTTATGTAGGAGAAATAGTTACAGGCTTTCTAATATTCTTTTAAAATTGTATTTATTTATTTGACGGAGAGACCCAGAGAGCACAAGTGGGGGTAAACAGTAGAGGGAGCAGGAGAAGCAGGGTCCCTGCTGAGCAGGGAGCCTGATATGGGGCTCGATCCCAGGATTCTGGGATCATGACCTGAGCTGAAGGCATCCGTTTAACCTACTGAGCCACCCAGGTGCCCAGCTTTCTAATACTCTTGTCAGGTTGGGTGGCTATATAGGCATGCAAGTGACTTAATCTGTAGCTGGCTGGTCGCTGTCCTTATTTATCCATATTCATATTAGACTTTGTCTTAATACTGCAATTTTATTTTCTACCTCCCAGCTTTTCCTTTTCATTATCTTTTCCTTGTGTGCAAACTGATTAATGGTAATAGAGAAAATGGGCAGAAACTTCTACTCTAGATAGAATCAGTCCTTCATAGTTTTTTTTTTGTTTGTTTTTTTTTTAAGATTTTGTTTATTTATTTGACAAGGAGATAGCACAAGTTAAGCAGAGCCGCAGGCAGAGAGAGAGAGGGAGAAGAAGGCTCTCTGCTGAGCAGGGAGCCCAACACGGGCCCGATCCCAGCACTCTGGGATCATGACCTGAGCTAAAGGCAGACACTTAACAACTGAGCCACCCAGGCACCCCAGTCCTTCATACTTCTGTTAAAGATTTGATTCTGTCTTAAAGGTTTCGTGGGGAGAGAGAAACTGCCTCATTGCCTTTTCTATCACCCTGTATAAGAAGTACCTAGAGGCAAACAAACTACACTAAGTCTTTTCCTGGAAGCCTCTTGAGTGTAAGCCTTAATCTCTCAAGTAACAACTCAAGTGCAAGATTCCAAAACTTTTTGGAGAAGGCTTTATAAGGGGAATCTTTTGTAGAATCTGAGTATGTCTCATTTATCACACTATTCAAATCATCAGTGAAGCCAGCTGTTTGTAATCCATGTGATTATTTTAATAGTTACTTTAAGATAGTTCATGGCACTATACAAAAAGCAGTATCATGTACATTAAAGCTGATGGCAGACTGTATGTATGAGGTCCACAATGAATTTAAATCATCTGTTCTCATTTGATTGCTAAGCATACTAACAAAGAGCAATACAGTATTAAAATATATCATCCTCAGTAAATTAATCTTCACTTAGAAAATCTGATTGTATACAGATAAAAAATAGCTTTTAGAACTTTCATTTAAAAATACAAACTTTATGAAAATCTTAAGAATTTTTAGAATGGGAACTACAAAAGTCAATGCTAAAGAAAATTCTACTTTCGGATAACCTGTATCTTAAAATATTATGAAAAATATTCTTTATTCTGAAAACAATGTCAGGAAAAGAATACCTGAGTTCCTCTAAAACCACTAGTTTTAGTTACCCAATTACCATTTTGATAACATTAATGAGAAAACACAATTTAACACTGCAACCACCTGTCAAATAATTAGGACAGAATAAATCTTCCATATGCATTAGGCTGAACATTACTTATATATTTCTTAAAACACAAGGTTCTCTCTTTTAATCTTTTGATAAATTTGACTACACACTTAAATCTTACTATAATAATCTAAAACCGTTTGAAGACATTTTCCTTAACTTCTAGTCCTGAAAACCCATTCAAATGTCTTTATCAATAAAGATAAATAAATGTCTTTAAAATTATCTTTATCAATAAAGATAAATCAATGTCAGTGTAACCAAACAAATTTAGCGTTTTGTGGCCTTCATAGTTTATACAACTTAATATATTTGAAGGTGGAATGAAGTGGCTCCATCTTTCCATTTGTTTATATGGTCTGAGATCACAGTTCGGCACAGTGGACACGTTTTCTCTCTGTTAAACCATAAGGTAATGCATTCTTCACAAAATATATGCTGTAAGGGAATTAAAAATTAGACTTTATACTTGATAACACTTTAATTTAAAATCATCACATTGCAGAGAATCATACTCTGTCGTTGAAAAGAATTTTGGAGAGTTCCAGTCCCTTCATTTTAGAAATAAGAAAGTACATTCAAAAACACAAAGCAGTGTCAGTAGTAGAGCCAATAGTATTCTTCTGACTATTCATTTAATGACCTTTAATAAAATATATGCTATCCCTAGACGACAACTTTAAGTATAATGACTTCACAGCTTAATAAAGTCTTTTGAGAGTAACTGCCATAAAGTATAAGAAAGGGCCTTACATACACTCCTCTGCATACAAATCATTAGAACATAAGGGACAAGATTTAGCTAATCTACCAAACCTCTGATCCTCTGATTACAGGTAAGAAATTACTAGTATGTGGCCTGAATGCTACTTTAGGCTAAACACTGTAGATTTTTCCTTTCAACTAATATAAATATTATTTGTGACTCAGAGAAGGTACTATATTTGGTATGCTTAAAAAATATACTTACCTGACAGATCAGCAGAATTGGTTTTTGAAATTCAGCTTGACATATTGAACAAATGTCATCCATATCTGAACACTGTCTCTTGCTGGCAACCACTCCATAACTCTATGAAGAAAAAAGTTCTGTTCATCTACAAATCTTTTTCTTTCCTGTTACTCAAATACATAGGTGATGCTGTATTTCTCAAATCTCCCTGGAACTAAGCATTTGAAGACTCTTCCTGAAGGACACAAACATTTCAAAACTGAACTGTGTACACAGAACCATGTCTGGATGGACTACATGCATCCAGGTGAACTCATTAGATACATAACAGGATCTTGGAAGACTCCCAGATGTGTTAATAATAATAATGATGATGATGATGAAAATGCTATAAATCCAACTGGCTTAAGAGATTAAGCAATCTGAACTATAACTATTATAAAATCAATATTCATTTATTATGCACCCCAGTATTAACCAAATAGCCCACTTATTACCTATGGCATTGGTTCAAAGCAGTCCATTCAAAGCTTGGCAGGCTGAATGTAACTCATGTAGAGATAGCTTTCAAAATAGATTTCCGTGCTCCACAGTGGAGACTGACTCACTAGGTCCAGACATACTGGGATGTGACCCAGGAATCTAACTTCTGCAAGTTCTCTAAGTGAACTGAAAATGAAGGTTTGGGGACCACTGAACACCACCACTGAACAGTGTCCTGTTACTAAATCTAAAAATAATTTGACTGTAGGGGCGCCTGGGGGGCTCAGTGGGTTAAGCCTCTGCCTTCGGCTCAGGTCATGATCTCAGGGTCCTGGGATCGAGCCCCGCATCGGGCTCTCTGCTCGGCTGGGAGTCTGCTTCCCCCCCCACCCCCGACTGCCTCTCTGCCTACTTGTGATCTCTCTGTCAAATAAATAAATAAAATCTTAAAAAAAAAATAATTTGACTGTTATCCTAAATTATCACTAAAGTCAGAGAAGACTTAGTACTAGGAAAAAATAAAATTTTAACAAAAGAACTGGATTTGCAAAATGTTGCGGGCAGAGTTAACACTGTCAAAACAGACTGAATGATAACACTATTCTTTGAATTTCCTTTTCTCCTTAAGTCCTTAACATTTTTGATCTCTTTAAAACCCTAATAACTTCCTCACCAAATTGAGTAGAATAGAGTCATTAACTAGACAGGACAAAATGTTGCCAATAAGATCACCTTTTGGGACGCCTGGGGGGCTCAGTTGGTTAAGCCTCTGCCTTCGGCTCAGGTCATGATCCCAGCGTCCTGGGATCGAGTCCCACATCGGGCTCCTTGCTCGGCAGGGAGCCTGCTTCTCCCTCTGCCTACCACTCTGTCTGCCTGTGCTCGCTCGCTCTCTAACAAATAAATAAAATCTTAAAAAATATATATTAAAAAAAAACTATAAAAAAAAAATAAGATCACCTTTTTGTAGAAATAATGAGGAAAAGGTGGCTGAACAGAGGTAAGAATAACCAAGTTCAGTCATGGTAATGAGAGCGAAGCATGACCTTACTCAACCTGAGGCTATGATCTAAACTTATGTTACTAAATACTGTGAGTCAATAAAATCAAACAAAGACTCAAAAGATAAAAATATTTAAAAATAATATTTTTTTAAATCTGGTGATGTTAAATATTCCAGAAACAAACTGGAACACTGATGAATGATCCTGATGCCGATTTCCCTTCATTAAAATGTCATTTAGCAGGGACACCTGGGTGGCTCAGTTGGTTAAGCAGCTGCCTTCGGCTCAGGTCATGATCCCAGCGTCCTGGGATCGAGTCCCACATCGGGCTCCTTGCTCGGCAGGGAGCCTGCTCCTCCCTCTGCCTCTGCCTGCCTCTCTGTCTGCCTGTGCTCTCTCTCTCTAATAAATAAATTAAAAAAAATAATAATAATATTTTTTAAAATCTGGTGATGTTAAATATTCCAGAAACAAACTGGAACACTGATGAATGATCCTGATGCCGATTTCCCTTCATTAAAATGTCATTTAGCAGGGGCGCCTGGGTGGCTCAGTGGGTTAAAGCCGCTGCCTTCGGCTCAGGTTGTGATCCCAGGGTCATGGGATCGAGCCCCACATTGGGCTCTCTGCTCTGCAGACAGCCTGCTTCCTCCTCTCTCTCTGCCTGCCTCTCTGCCTACTTGTGATCTCTATCAAATAAATAAATAAAAAATCTTTTAAAAAAATGTTATTTAGCAGAGTGCACTGCAGATACATAAGCATAAGCTGACAAACTTTTTAAAAATAGCACTCCTGGGGCACCTGGGTGTCAGTCAGTTAATCATCAGACTTGGTTTTGGGTCAGGTTGTGATCTCAGGGCCATAGAGACTGGGCCTGCCTTGGGGGGCTTGAGCACAGTCTGCTTGAGTTTCTCTCTCTCTCCCTCTCCCCCCCTGCACCTCCCACTTCCTCTCTTTCTCAGACAAATAAATAAACCTTAAAAAAAAAAAAAAAGCACTCCTGTCTGGCATTTTGCAGACTCCCTTCAGGTGAAGACTTAATTTGATGGTGATTGCCATTTCCCTGGCAATGTTAAGGATTGTGTATATGCATGTATTCATGAGAGACTCAAGAGTAAATCAAAGAGTATCAAAGACTGATTTCTCTTTATGCCTCACAGAGAATGGCTTTCAAAGTATTTCAGCACAAGCCTTACTAAATTATAGTAAAATGGCTGATATTCATATAATCAATTCAATAAACTTCATCTAAGCAGAACTCTAAATTTTAATGTACCTATATGAAGAATGAAGTCTGAATAGGATGCAAAACTTATTAGTAGCTCTAGGGGCACATGGCTGGCTCAGTTGGTAGAGTATGTGACTCTTCATCTTGAACTTGTGAGTTCAAGCCCCACACTGGGCATAGAGCTTGCTTTAAAAAAATAAAAGATTACTAGCTCTGTCTAGCCAAAGAGTGGCCATATCTGAGTACTGATAACCTTTGAGACTACTAAATAGCAAATGAACCTTTCTCTGCAATGTGTAACATCAGTGGAATCACATAATAATCAAGTTTATAACTGACACTAGAGTCTCAATATATTGTTAAATTCCACATTATGAACTTACTAGGACTTGGTGGGGAAATTTTTCTAGTAAGAAGATTTCAAAGGACATTTTTGGTAATGAACTTTTCTCATATACACAATAAATTATAATGAGAGCATTTTTATAGGAGCTAAAGAGTTAATGGAAGTACACAAAGCCACCGTTTGGAAAAAAATTTTTTTTAAAGATTTATATATTTTTAGAGAGCATGTGTGAGCAGGGGGTGCTGAGGGAGGAGGGACAAGGGGAGAAGGAGAGAATCTCAAGCAGACCCCCTGCTGAGTACAGAGCCAAACTCAGGGCTTAATTTCACAACCCAGAGATCATGACCTGGATGAAACCAAGAGTCAGATGCTCAACCGACTGAGCCACCCAGCACCCCATGTGAATTTTCAAAAAAAGCAACTGTAGACAAGATTCTTAAGGGAATGTATATAAATCCTTATGTCAAGTGATCTGAAGTGGCACATTCAAAAATATAAGCATCACATCAACTATCAGGTGGTTGTCAACATTCAAGTCAAGAAACTTATCACAGAAATAAAACTGAAATGATCATATCCCTATGTGCCAAAGTACTAAAAAAGCACGTAATTATGAAATCCACACATATTTTAAAAAGCAAGCTCTACGCCCAATGTCAGACTTGAATTCACTACCCAAAATCAAGAATCACATGCTCTACTGACTGAGCCAACCAGGCGCCCTATGAAATCCATACCTGTAACATTTATGAACTATGAACTAAAACATTTTTATAATGAAGAAAGGTAAAAAAGGTGTTTTCTTTAACTGATAAAAAGTACTTACTGGTCGTTTAAAAAATATTCGCAAAACTCGTTGGAAAGTTCTCAGATGTCCAAAAAAGTCCAAAAGCTGAAAAAGGAAATAAAAGAAAATTCTTGAATTCAAAGAGCCCTGTTAAACCCAGAGATCAAAGCTAAAATCCCATAATATCAAATACTGATATTAATGTAATGCTCATTGCATATTCATTTCATTCTAAGTATATTTAAAATTCAGTTAAGTAATATCTTATCAATTTATAGGTTTAAGCCAACTTTTTTTTCCCCCAAGACTTTGAGAGGGAGGAAGAGAGAGAGAGAGAACAAGTAGTGGGAGGAGCAGAGGGAGAGAGAGAAGCAGACCCCTGGCTGAGCAGGGAGCCCGATGCGGGGCTTGATCCCAGGACCCAATGATCATGACCTGAGCCAAAGGCAGTCGCTTAACCAAATAAGCCACTCAGGCACCCCCGTACTTAAGATTTTTTGACGTTTCATATTAATTTGAGGACAACAGGACAGTATACCAGTTCAAGAATTTTGTGTATGACAGATACTACTTTTGGGGATGAGTATGTTCTACTCTACCCATGCTATGTGGAGGTCTACTCCCCCAATTAAATCTGAGAACTACTGGATTAAGATAAATATTTCCTTTTTTTTTAAGTAGATACAGAACCTGCCATTACTTCCAACTAGTTCTATAAGCTATAAAACAGTTAAAGACAAAAGCAGTAGTATGTAAAATCTGTAATCATCATGTGAATCATTATACAATGAGAAGATTTATAACATTACCTACTTTTATTTATTTTTTTTAAGATTTTATTTATTTATTTTGTGGGGTGGGGAGAGCACTAGCAGGGAAAGCAGAGGGAGAGGGAGAAGCAGACTCCCCTGCTACTCCCCTGCTGAGCAGGAAGCCTGATGTGGGGCTTGATCCCAGGACCCTGGGATCATGACCTGAGCCACCCAGGGGCCCCATGTTACCTACTTTTAATATGAGGTAGAGTAAAGCCAGCAATATCCCAAGACTCTGTCTGGTTACATTACCAAACTCCCCATAGCTTATAAGGTAACGAAACCAAACTGGTATGGGAACAAAAGTTCGGTAATACTGACATGATTCTTCTAAAAGCATGTACCAGTAACCCTAAAAAGGAAGGAAAAAAAAAACAGAGCTACACAAGCTACTTATATACATAGCATAAATATTTCATACTGGACTGAAATAATCACAAGTATCTGACACAATATAAAATTAATCTTCATAATGATAATGGTTATGATTGACAACCTCGTTCTCATAATTATTGAGTGGTTTGTTTCTAAAAAATGACATAGTGAAAATTTTTTATGTATAAATAAAATTTACATTTTTACTGAATATGAGAAAAACACTGAATATAGTCAGTTGTCAATTAATTGAAAAAGCCCTGGAGGAGAACAGAAGTACAAATCTAAATTTTATTTTTCTATGTGTGATGTGGGGACTGATTTGTAGATTATTCTGAAGCAAATATAATTCTGATTTTATTGGACTAGATTAATATTTGGGTTCAAGTCTTTGAGCAAATGGTTGCCAGTCTGAAGTAATACAGATAATTTAAATTAGGTTATTTAGGAAACTGAAAAGTTATAAAAGAGTCATTTCAACAAAGACTAAGTAGCATTGGTGGGGTTTGCTAACATTTTTTCAATAAACCATGTTAGTTTCTTACCTTGGATTTAAAAGGTATGATGAAAGAAGGCATCAGCAAAATAAGGCATTTTAAGCCCATGAAGAGGAATTTCAGAATGAAGTCTGTAATTCCAACAATCCAAAGTACTTCCCAGAAGCTTGAATTGTCCAAGGTAGGATTTAAGAAAATTAAGCTACCAAGAGAAAAACATCAAAACTTAACCAAAGCAACATACAAAGGTCAAGTTTTGATAGGGGTTTTAAATTTGCTACCAAATATTTTAATTTGATGTGTAAAAACTGTGAGTTTGGTGAGATGTTAGAGTTCATGTAAATAGAGTGGAAAATCATTTTGCTTATTTTAAAGAGACTTTTCAAATGTTTAAATTTCAAATGTTTCCTCCACAGAATAAAGAAAAACAGTCTTCCTAGCATGTTGGAAAGCTAGCCTGTAATCTAAAAAATTCACTAAACACTAGATATCTGCTATTGTCTTCTCAACCAATCCCAATCAAGGTTCCATTCCCTCCTTTCCACTGAACTGCTTTTGCCAAGATCACTGATTCTGTCTTGCTAAACTCAAAAGCCACTTCTCATTTTCCACCTTCCCTCTCTGAATTATCTCTTCCTAGACTTCTAAAATCACACTCTTCTAGGTCTCATTATGTGATTGATGGTTCCTTAAATCTCCTTTACTCCTCCTCCTCTAATTATAGGGATGTGCAGTCCTGCCCCCTTTCCTGTCTACACTTTATTTCCCTCATTAGTCTTGGAGCTTCCATAGTTTTTAGATATCAACCACATGCTAGATACCACCAAAATTTATAGCCCTAACCTTGACTCTAAGCTCATGACATATAGCTATAATCTCTTTAACAGTTCTACAGGATCTCACCAACTTAACATGTCCAAAGCAAAATCAGTTCCTTCCCCAGCCCATAAATGGCATCACTATCCAGCCAATTGCTAAGACTAAATCCTAGGTATCATCTTTGATTCTTACCTTCTACCTACCTACCCAATACAATCTGAGTGTTATTGGTTCCCCCTAAAAACTATATCCTAGATTGTAACATCTCTCCAGCTCTACTGAAGCCAAAAATTCTAATTACCTGATTAGAGCCAAAAACTCAAAACACTTCCATCTGACATTGAAATTTAACTACTGTCCTTTACTAAGTCTTCACCTTGTTTCTAGAAACAGATCACATGTTCTCACCACACACACATAACTAAAGTAGGTGATGGATGTTAATTAGCTTGATTGTGTAATCATTTCATAACATATACATATCAAAACATCATGTTGTATTATCTCAAATATATAAAATTTTTGTCAAAAATACATAAAAATTTAAAAAGACCACCAGAAACAACTGAATGGTATTCAAAACTATTATACAAGTAAAAATTTAAGTATCAAAAATTAAATAGAACCTGCTATAAGCCAAGGCACTGATATATAAATATGAATATGTCACTTAGACCTATGAATCTTGGAAGGAAAGGAACAGGTAAAAATTGAACTCTAACAATAATTATACACAAGTTAAGATATATGCAAAGTGCTATGGAATAAATGATTACATAAAAAATGTGATTGTGTATTTGGACCTCAAATTACCTGTAATAAAGTGACTGAGAATGAAAGGTGTAATATAAAAGAACAGAAGATCCTGCTAAGAATACCAGTAACCAAGCACACTGAATCTTTGAGCACCTTTCCTGAAAAATAAACAATTTTATAATTTGTTACTATGAATTATGCCAGAATTATGTCATTAAACTATTTTAATCAACGTCTATTTTTATTAACTTAGAACATTTTAATAGATTAATCTTAATAAAAATATTGTTAAATTGTACATCAGCACACTCTTATCTTTAGTGAACAAAACAGAACTCATACTTAAACAAATTTTTAAAATACAAGTTTCTTCACTATTAAAACATTACCCACATTACCCAGGTTCCAAAGAAACCCAAACTCCTACAAGCTAACATAAAGGACCTGTCCAAGTACAAACTTTATCTCTGCAAAGGTATTTTTGCCTATTTTTGCCTCCCAGACAAAACAGAACTTTAAAAATGCATTTATTAGGATTTGTAAGTATAATTTTCAAAAATTTCAAAGAATTCAGTAAGATTTTAACAAGGTGATTTGTTACTAATATCACTTAGATTTTTTAAAAAAGATTTTATGTATTTATTTGCCAGAGAGAGAGCACAAGCAGGGGAAGGAGCAGAGGGAGAGGGAGAAGCAGGCTCCCTGCTTCTACAGGATCATGACCGGAACCAAAGGCAGGCCGACACTTAACTGACTGAGCCACCCAGGCTCCCCTTACTTAAATTTTTTTAAGAAAAGATTTTATTTATTTATTTGAGATAGAGAGCATGGGGTGCAGGGAGGGGGAGCGGAAAGGGACAAGAAGCAGACTGCCCACTGAGCTCAGAGCCTGACAGAGGCTTGGTCTCACAATGACCTGAGCCGAAATCAAGAGTAGGATGCTTAACCGATTGAGCCATCCAGGTGCCCCTTAAAATTGTTTTAATTACTAGTTTAATTAAAAGTTTTAGGGGCACCTGAGTGGCTCAGTCGGTTGAGTGTCTGCCTTTGGCTCAGGTCCTGATCCTGGAGTCCTGGGATGGAAGCCGGCATGGGGCTCCCTGCTCAGCGGGAAGCCTGCTTCTCCCTCTCCCACTCCCCCTGCTTGTGTTCCCTCTCTCGATGTCTCTCTCTGTCAAATAAATAAAATCTATAAAAGGTTTTACCTATTTTAAACCCTGAATTACATTTTTATGGTTTGATAGGTTCTAAATACAAACATCCAGGTCAGAATGCATGATCCTTTACAGAGATACAGCACTTTAAAGTTGCTTGAAGGTGAAATTTTATAAACTAATCCTATTTACTCCAATAATTTATATGACTAATAATTTGTCATTTGTGTTATGGAAAAACTATTTGGGTTTAATTTTCTTTAAATAAGAGAGACCTAAACAGTTTAATACCTATTTGATGTACATTTTATTTAACTATTTTAAAATTTCATAGGGCAACAGCTAAAGTTAGTTTGGTCAAGTTACTCAAAATATGAGGGCACTTGACAATTCAGATCAAATAGTGAATTCTAAATCTTTTAATCCTATTAAGTTTATCAGGGACTCAACATACAAAGAAAATAAAGTGAAACAATTTAGTGTTAGGACAGATCATTTAGATAACAAAATTTAATATATTATGGATGCTATAACATGTTTATTTAAATTTTCAAGAAAACTATCTTAATTCCTATTTCTCTCAAAAATGAGTATGTAATTAATTCTACAGAGAGAAACATTTAATGTTTTTTCAGTTATTTGTTATACTTACTCTTAGAAAAACCTGATTTACAATGCTTTTGTTTGCATACATAAAAGTTGTAAGCAGCCCAATTCCAAGAGAAATTCCTGTTAGGAAATAAGTTCCAGTTAATTGAACAGAAAAAAAAAATCACTAACACAATGATATGAATTTAAAGGAAACATATAATTTTAAAAGCTAACAAAATACAAAGGTTCAAGTAGATTACCAATAAAGAAATAAAAATAACTGATAGTGAAACAATTCAATGTTTTATTATACTCTACCTGTTATATGCTGCATAAGAAGTTTGACACCGAGAATCAAAATATATGGAAGACTTTTGTGTAACCACTTGAAGAGATAGCGGAATTCTGAGAAGGAGCTACTACCATGATCTCCAGGCTCTGTGGCAGTATCATCAGGCTGCCTTGCTTCATTGTGGGAATGACTCCGTGAGCGGCTATGTATACATCCATGGGTACAGCTATGGACACCTGACCTTATATTTCTGGAGGTTGGATTTTCAGCATATTCTTTAGGTATCGAGTTTATCTGGATATGGACTTCTCCAGAATGAAGACAAGAACCTTCTCCTGTCAATTTTGTATGGACACATTGGGAGGCTGAGGCATCCTCATTGCCTACAGCTCCTGGAGGGCTGTGCAGTTGGCTACAGTTGGCTTGCATGACCCTCCAATACTTTTTCTGTGATCCAGATTTCTTTGCTTCAGGGCTCTATCTCCTAAAAGTCAAAGCAGAAAACATTCTAAGTGAACAGTTAAATACAGACAAATACTGCTTGTAGGAATCCTTTATTCTAGAGGCCAATAGTCATAGTTGATGAATTATCTTCAGGTTATCTATCACTTGTTACTAGACTCATCCCCCTTCCCTTAATGCAAAGGCTGTACCCTAACTATTTTTTTGGAAACATCTGGTACAAAAAAAAATTAGTTTCAGGTGCCGTCTTTTCTAATGACAGAAGGAAAGCGCAAAATAGTCAAAGTATGAGTGCCCAGAATGTAGGAATACTCATTCATACTTGAATACATCAGTACATTTACTCAGCCCGAATGGAGCAGTTTCATCTCTGATGGAGATTCTACATTCCATAAAAGTCAGACTGCATTTTTTTTAATGCTTAGAAAGGCTAGGAAGAAAAAAAAATTTAAATTTTAATACCTTTTAAAGTATCATGGAAAACTAATAAACACATTTCACTTAGGTGACCGACAAATTTTGTTTTATGTTTTATGCTGAAATAGCTTTCCCAAGGCTTAAAAGCTTTCTAATAACTACTTCCAAGAGTATTACCGTTCCCCATAAAAGAAAATGACCCAAATACCTTTAAAAGAGGGAGACTTGGGGAGTCGCCATGTAATTGCTAGGTAACTCTTTAGTCTGAGTAAGGATAGTTAATATAGTCTGCCAATTAAAAATGTCATCATCTTTGGGGACGTGGGGGTTGGGGGGTGGAAAGAACAAAAGACACTGGCAGGGAAGGATCCCTAAATGACCAGAGTGGGCAGCCTTGAAAGATGCTAGAGTCAGAATCCCAGCTGACAGAACGCAGAGCCTTATCCCAGACTGCCGGTAGGAGGAAGCTAGGGTTAGCGTCAGGGTATGTTCTGTCATTCTATTTCATTCCTAAGTTTGAATTTTTTTTTTTTCAGCTACTGTACGGCGGTGTGGTTTTTAATGCCCTCAAAGGCTTTCACCGATGCTCCAACGCCACAGATGCTACTTATCCCCTCAAACCTCCGAAGACCAACGCTGGACGAAACAGTTTCTGTATCTTTTTCCATAAATAAAAACGTAGAACCTTCCCACTTTCCTCCAAACATATGCAAGAAAGGGGACGAAAAAATAAAAAGCAAACGCACGCAACTCTTCCGGAATCCCCGGGATTCAGTTTTCCACCCGCGTTCGAGCTTCGAGTGCCCCATTTATTTCCCACCTCCAACCCCGCCCCCCCCCCCCCTCCCCACCCCGAGCCCCATTCGCCGCGGTCCCCGGCCTCCGCCCGCTTCTCCCAGGCCTGACCTCTCATGACGAAGAGTGAACGGAGGCCTCGGCAGCGGGCGCAGCAACAGCGGAAGACCCCGCCTGGAGGCCTTCAATCAAGGCCATCACCTTCAAACCCCATTACCGGCAACTCCGGCCCAGCTCGGTGGCGGCGACGGCGGGCGCGCTCCCCGGACGTCCTCACGCGCGCGTGCGCTGCCCGCCGCGTGCCCGCCCCTGCGCAACGCGCCAAGGGACGGACTGCGTGTGGGAACCCGGCGGCCGTGAGGCCGCGTGGGGGTGGTAGCAGTGGCGAGTAGTGGCTGCGCCTGAAGACCGCCTGTATAGGCGTCTGCATTAAACTATAAGCTGCCGTCTCTGTGTGCGTATATACGTGTAATCCGCCACAAGCCTCAGAGATCTGGACGTTTTGAGTTAAAAATGTTTCGGTTCCGGTAGCCTGCCCTCGGAGGAGAGGCCTGATGTTGGGGGTTGTCTGAGGCCGGCCCCGGCTCGTTCCGCAGGATCCTGGGCACCTGCCCTGTGGAGGCAGCGCATCACCCTGGTCTCCTTTACGCCCGTCTCCTGGGACCCGAGTTAGAGATGCCACGTCAGCTAGGGGATCGGCGCGTCTCTGAAAGAGCGGGGCGGGGCGAGAGCGTTCGGGTGTTCGCGTTTGCGTTTCTCGAGCTTAACCCCTGTCCGAGTTGTGGCTGGGTGGTGAAGCTTTAACTGAAATGAAATGGCTTTTCGTTATGATGCTAAAGTTGCTCCGTGTGAGCTCGACCGTGTCAAAACTTGAGGGAGGAGAAGCAAAGAGAAGTCGGAGAGAGATTTGGTGGCAGAGGAAGTACATGTTAAATTTAAAAGCCCTGTCTTGTATAGAATATAGGGAACTGTGCTGTCTTCTTTATAAGTCCTAAAATGATAAGCTTATTAAGAAAAATCTTAAAAGAAACAACCCCGCCTGTTGATTCCTGGTGAAAATGTATTTTAAGCGGTACTAAATATATTCCATGAATCTTCCCCCATTCCGCACGATTACCAAAAGCCTTTTCATTCTGAACTGCAAGCCTTTTTTACCTTTAATTTATAGAAATTGACATCAAGTAAATAACTCTTAATAGTCTTTCTACAGTATTGAATTAAATTGATGTCAAGTAAATAACTCTTAATAGTCTTCCTACAATATTGTATTAAATATTCCATGCCCTGTGGGGCTGAACTTACTTGGTAAGGGGTTTTCTTTCTTCATTAGAGACAATAAATTTTCATATATATGCTAGGAGTTGACTGTGTACTTGAATGAGTGATAGTTTGTCTTTATATTGGTCACTACCTAACTTAGAACCACTCACAGTTTTGTCCGAATTAGTTTAGTGGTGTGTACTTTCTGAGGCTTCTTAATCATGAAGTTGCTTGCACTTTATTTTCCCCTGTGTCAGAGTACAACTGAGTACACCGTTTATCCTCAGTTAACCACTTTGAGGCTGTACTTAAGTCAGATTAGTTCTATCACCAAACCCTTTCCCTTGCTTAGAAAGGAACTCTCCACCACCCCCCACCCCCCACATCCACCCCTCAATTGTATTAGATCTGCTTCGTTAAGATATTGGGCTTTTTATTTATTTTTCTAATATTAATAGGTCTCCATGAGCTTGATTAACATAAGTTCTTGCTGACAGATTGTTTCTGGGTCAGTAAGGCTGCCTTAGTCCATTTGGGCTGCAAAGTTATCGACTAAGTTGCTCATAAACAACAAATGTATTTCTCACAGTTCAGGAGCCAAAGAAGTTTACCATCAAAGTGCTGGCAGATTTGGTGTCTGGTGAGTGAGTACCTGTTTCCTTGAATATGTTTCGTATTCTTGCTGTGTCCTTTTATGGTGGAAGAGTGGAGGGAACTCTTTGGAATCTCATTCATAAGGGCTGTGCCCTCCTGACCTAATCACCTAATGACCTAATCACCTCCACCTCCTAATACCATCACATTGGACTTTAGGGTTTAGTGTATGAATTTTGTAGGGGACACAAATACTAGGACTGTAGCAAAGGCCAGGCTCTGGACTGTAGTGAATTCTTGAAGGAAACATTTTTTTATATATCCTTTTATTCCACCTACAACACGGATTTTTTTTTAAGATTTTATTTATTTATTTGACAGAGAGACACAAAGAGAGAGGGAACACAAGCAGGGGGAGTGGGAGAGAGAGAAACAAGCTTGGTACTGAGCAGGGAGCCCAGTGCAGGGCTGGATCCCAGGATCCTGGGATCATGGCCTGAGTTGAAGGCAAACGCTTAACTGAGCCACCCGGGTGCCCCTACAACATGAATATTTTTATTTTAAACTTTAAAAGGTATGGTGATTTAAGGAAACAGAAAGAAGAAAGTCAGTCTCATGTAATCTAGCTATAGTTATAATGGGGCATCAGTCTTTTAGTACATTGATAATTTTAATACATTAGGTACATGTAAATTTTATTACATTTGTATACCTCACTATAATGCTTAAATTCTTATTTTTTTTAAAATTTTATTTATTTATTATTTAGAGAGAGAGCACACGAGCATAGGCAGACAGAGAGGCAGGCAGAGGCAGAGGGAGGAGCAGGCTCCCTGCCGAGCAAGGAGCCTGATGTGGGACTCGATCCCAGGATGCTGGGATCATGACCTGAGCCGAAGGCAGCCGCTTAACCAACTGAGCCACCCAGGCGTCCCTTAAATTCTTATTTTAACACATTCATAACACATTGCCGATATATTAGTACATATTCAAAATTTACTAGTATACTTGGAACTGCACTGCACTCAAACAACTTGACAAAAAGTAACATTTGGGGGCGCCTGGGTAGCTCAGTGACCTCAGCCGAAAGCCTCTGCTTTCGGCTCAGGTCATGATCTCAGGGTCCTGGGGTTGAGCCCCGCGTCGGGCTTTCTGCTCTGCGGAGAGCCTGCTTTCTCCTCTCTCTCCCTGCCTGCCTCTCATGCCTACCTGTAATCTGTCTGTCAAATAAATAAATAAAATCTTAAAAAAAAAAAAAGTAACATTTGAAGAAGCGTACTGAGATGATGACAAGATTTGACAGTGACGGACTTATCTGACACATTTTCTTTCACTGGCAACTAGAATGTAGAAATGGGTATTTGAATTGATTAATTCAAACAGCTATTTGCTGAGTACTAAATGTCAAGAATTGTACTAGACATTGAAGAGGTAGACATTAAAAAAAACAACAGTCCTCCCACAGTGACATAAGTGGCTAGACAAGTCTCCAAACAAATAATTGTAGTGTACTGGAATAAACACTATCATTGAAGGTTGTATGAGATACAATGGAAGCAAGAACAGGAGCATTTAACTTTGTCAGGAACTGCTTCATTAAATTTGTGGTATTAGAGATGAATCTTGAAGAATATGTCAAAATTTGCCAGGACACAAGCAGTAAATGGATGGACATTTCAGATAAAAATAACATTAGGAGGGTGCTTGGGTGGCTCAGTGGGTTAAAGCCTCTGCCTTCAGCTCAGGTCATGATCTCAGGGTCCTGGGATAGAGCCCCGAATCGGGCTCTCTGCTCAGCGGGGAGCCTGCTTCCTCCTCTCTCTCTGCCTGCTTGTGATCTCTCTGTCAAAAAAATAATAAATAAAATCTTTAAAAAAAATAACATTAGGTAGAAAGGCATGGTATTGAACATAACAGGCCCTCTGAAGGAATTTTTTGTTTGTTTCTGAAAGAGTAGGGTGCATATGAAGGAATAGTAAGAATAAGAATGGGCTAGAAAATGAAAGATTTTGTGGGTCTCATATAGGAATTTATTCCATAGTTTATTCTAGTGGCCAAAGGAAAGCTATTTAGTTTTAAGCAGCAGAGTTTTGTGACAAGATTTGCATTTTCCAGAAAATTCACATGCTGATAGCTTATAGTAATACAAGCTCAGTTAGGAGAGTATTACAATAGAGATGAGAAGATCTTGAACTCCTCAGTAAAATGGGATTCATGAGATTGGAGGAGATAAAATAAATAGGATTAAGTCTGATAATTGTTGCAGTTTTGCCCTTCTTCTTAAGCCAATTGGTCATACCCTTGGATAATCCCCTCCCAGACTGACTAACTCATGTGGCTTGCTTTGGCCATTGAGATTGAGATAGCAGTTATAATTCAGTGGAGACTCAAAAAATGTTTGCATGTTGTGACTTGCCTTCTTACAGCTGATAACCCTTTGGCTACCATATAATCAAATCAGGCTTTGTCTCCTAAAAGATGAGGAACCACTTTTAGAGGGGCACCAAGTGTCCCAACCATCTCAGCCTTCCCAGTTAAAGCCCCAAACATATGTGTGAGGTCATCCTAGACCATCCAGCCCCAACTAAATGGTTCAGACCAGAAGAATCAGCTAGTCAACCAACAGAATCACAGGAAATAATAAATATTTCCTTTTAAACCTTCAGATTTGGAGCGGTTTGTTTCATAACAAAAGTTAACTGATTTCCTAAGTGACCCAAGTAGATGTGGAGTCAGAAGAAATCTAAGATGAATCTCCCTTTTGTGGCTTGGGTGGATGGATAAATCAGTTTTGAAAACCTATGAATATTAGAACAAGTAAATTGGTGGTATTACCAAAGATAATGGGAAGTACATACACATATATACACATGTATATACATATATACACATGTATATACACATGTATATGTGTGTGTACATATGCATGTGTGTATATATATAATATTTTTATAATATCTTTTTTAAAGGATTTTATTTATTTATTTGACAGACAGAGATCACAAGTAGGCTGAGAGGCAAGCAGAGAGAGAGGAGGAAGCAGGCTCCCTGCTGAGCAGAGAGCCTGATGTGGGGCTCCATCCCAGGACCCTGGGATCATGACCTCAGCCGAAGGCGAGGCTTTAACACACCGAGCCACCCAGGCGCCCCTATATATATATAATATTTTTAAGTCATTTCTACACCATGGGACTTGAACTTACAACCCCGAGATCAAGGGTTGCATGTACCACCGACTGAGCCAGCCAGGTGCCCTGGAAATATGTTTTTTTAAAGACCAGTTTTGGAGGGATAATAAATTCAGTTGTGGAAATAGTCTTAGGAGTTGAGTTCTTGGGACATACAAGTGAAGATATCCAGTTGGCAGTTTGATATAAAGATCTGGAGATCATAAATTGTGGCTTTGAATGACATTGCCAATTTCTCATTAGTTTCGGGGATTTTTGTAAATTCTTTCATACTTTGTACTTAGTGTTGTTTGTCAAGAGAGACAGCCTCTTTCTTTCCAATCTCTATGTCATTTATTTTTTATTGTGTTGGTTTGAACTATTGTTCAAACATGTTGAATAGGAACGGTGAGAGTAGATGTCCTTTCCTTGTTCCTGTTTTAGGGAAAAAAAATTCAGTCTTTTACTATTATGGGTTACCTATAGTTTTTCTTTTGTAGATGTCATTTTTCAGGTTAGGTAAGTTCCTTTCTTAGATTACTAAGTCTTTATCATGAGTAGATCTTAATTCTGTTGAATGCTTTTCTTGCTTTTTTGGAGAAATCATACAGTTTTTCTTTAGTCTATTAATATGGTGAATTATGTCGGTTAGTTTTTAAAAGTTGCATCAGCCTTGCATTTCCAGGATAAAACGCATTGGGTGGTAGTATATTATCCTTTTCATATGTTGCATATTATTTACACATGTTTTGTGGTGGATTTCGCATCTGTGTTTATGGGAAATATTGCCTTTCTTAAAACGTATTTATCTGGCTTTGGTAACAGGGTTGTGCTCCTAAATTGGAAATGTTTCCCCTCCTTCTATTTTCAAAGAAGATTGTATGGAATTAGTATTATTTCTTTACGATTTGGTAGATTTGCCAGTGAACCCACTTGGAAAAAAATTTCTTTATGGACAGGTTTTAAACTACAAATTTAATTTCTTTAATGGATATAGGATTATTCAGGTTATATATTTCTTCCTGAGTGAGCTTTGGTAATTTGTTATGGATGAATTGGCCTAAAGGTGTGTATAATACTCTCTTAAATATCTGTAGTGTCTGCGATGATGTTACCCTCACATTCCTGATTCTGGTAATTTGTGTCTTTTTTTTTCCTAGTATGGCTAGAAGTTTATAGATTTTGTTAATATTTTCCTTTATTTTGTTTTGTTTTATTTTATTTTATTTTATTTATTTTCGAGAGAGAGATGAAAGTACCAGGGCAAGAAGAAGGGAGAGGAGGGAGAGAGGCACAAGGGGAGGGAAAGGGAAAGGGAGAGAACTCAGGTAGACTGTTTGCTGAGCGGGGAGCCTGACGTCACAACCCTGAGATCATGACCTGAGCCAAAACTAAGTTCAGTGCTTAACCTGCTGAGCCACTCTGGCACTCCTATTGGTATTTTCAGTAAAATTTGGTTTCTTTTAATTTGGTGTTATTTTTCTCTGTAGTTTCCCTATTTTTAATTTTACTGATATCTGCTCTTTATTATTTCCCTTCTGTTTGCTTTGGATTTAATTTGCTTTTGTTTATGTGGTTTCTAAAGGTGTGAGTTTATTTTTAAGTAGGCTTCATGCCCAACGTTGGTCTTGAATTCATGACCCTGAGGTTAAAAGTATCATGCTCTGACTGAGCTAGCCATGCGCCCCTCAAACGGTGGGAATTTCTTTTTTTAATTTTTTAAAAAGGTATTATTTATTTATTTGAGAGAGAGAGAGAATGAGCAAGGAGGAGAGGGAGAGGGAGAAGCAGACTCCCAGTTGACCAGGGATCCTGATGCGGGGCTCAGTCCCAGGACCCCGAGATCATGACCTGAGCAGAAGCCAGACAGATGTTTAACCGACTGAGCCACTTAGGTGCCCCTAAAGGTGGAAGTTTAGATCATAGATTTTTTTTCCTATTAAGGCATGATTTTATGCATTTCTCTCTGAGCACTGCTTTGGCTGAGTCTCATACATTTCCATATGTTGTATTTTTATTTGAACTCAGCTCAGAATATTTTTTAATTTCCCTGTGACTTCTTATTTGACCTGTGGGTTATTTAGAAGTTGTGCTAATTTCCAAATATTTATGACTTTTCTAGATATCTTTCTATTACTGGTTTCTCATTTAATTCTGATATATTCAGAGACCATACTTTCTATGATTTCAATTCTTTAAAATTTGTATGATCTAGGGATCCCTGGGTGGCTGAGCCAGTTAAGCTTCTGCCTTTAGCTCAGGCCATGATCCCAGGGTCCTGGGATCAAGACCTGCATCAGACTTCCTGCTAAGCAGGAAGCCTGCATCTCTCTCTCCCTCTGCCCCTCTGCCCAGCTCAAGCACATGTGCTTTTCCCTGTCTTATTCTCTCTCTCAAATAAATAAAATCTATTAAAAAATGAAATTTTATTATGACCTAGAATATCATGTCTCTTTCTAAAATATATTTTTAGTTTATTTTTTATTTATGTAAGTAATCTCTCTGCCCAGTGTGGGGCTTGAACTCACAACCCCAAGATGAAGAATCACACACACACTGCTGATGGAGCTGAGCCAGCTAGGTGCCCCTAGACTATCATATGTCTTGATAAGTGGTACAGGTACACTTGAAAAGAATGTATAGTCTGCTGTTGTTGGGTAGAGAGTTCTACAAATATCTTAGGTCAAGTTGGTTGATAGTGTTATTCAGGTCTTCTCAATCTTTTTCTTTTCTTCTTTTTTTTTTAAGATTTTATTTATTTATTTGACAGAGAGAGATCACAAGTAGGCAGAGGCAGGCAGAGAAAGAGGGGAAGCAGGCTCCCTGCTGAGCAGAGGGTCTTATGCGGGGCTTGATCTCAGGACCCTGAGATCATGACCTGAGCTGAAGGGAGAGGCTTAACCCACTGAGCCATGCAGGTGCCCCCAGGTCTTCTCAGTCTTTGCTGACTTTCTACTTATTCTATCCATTACTGAGAGAAATAGTGAAGGCTCCAAGTAAAATTATGAATTTGTCTATTTATTCATTCAAGTTTTTGCTTCATGTATTTTAAAGATTGGCTTTTAAGTCCATACACAATTATAATTCTAATATCTTCTTGGCAATTTGATCTTTTTAACATTGTATAACATCCCTCCTTATCTATAGTGATACAGAGCAACTCCCACTTCTTTTTTTTAATTTTAAAAAAATTTTTTTATTTTTATATAAACCTATAATGTAACCCCACCCCCCCCTCCCAACACCCCCCCCCCCCCCCCCCTCAGTTTGTTTTATGACATTAAGAGTCTCTTTTGGTTTGTCTCCCTCCCAATCCCATCTTATTTGATTTATTCTTTTCCTACCCCCTTAGCCCCCACCCCCGTTGCATCTCCATATCAGGGAGATCATATGATAGTTGTCTTTCTCCGATTGACTTATTTCGCTAAGCATAATACCCTCTAGTTCCATCCATGTCGTCACAAATGGCAAGATTTCATTTCTTTCGATGGCTGCATAGTATTCCATTGTATATATATACCACCTCTTCTTTATCCATTCATCTGTTGATGGACATCTAGGTTCTTTCCATAACTTGGCTATTGTGGACATTGCCGAATGTAAACATTCGGGTGCACGTGCCCCTTCGGATCACTGCATTTGTATCTTTAGGGTAAATACCCATGAGTGCAATTGCTGGATCATAAGGTAGCTCTATTTTCAATTTTTTGAGGAACCTCCATGCTGTTTTCCAGAGTGGTTGCACCAGCTTGCATTCCCACCAACAGTGTAGGAGGGTTCCCCTTTCTCCACATCCTCGCCAGCATCTGTCATTTCCTGATTTGTTCATTTTAGCCATTCTGACTGGTGTGAGGTGGTATCTCATTGTGGTTTTGATTTGTATTTCCCTGTTGCCGAGTGATGTGGAGCACTTTTTCATGTGTCTGTTGGCCATCTGGATGTCTTTTTTGCAGGAATGTCTGTTCATGTCCTCTGCCCATTTCTTGATTGGATTATTTGTTCTTTGGGTATTGAGTTTGCTAAGCTCTTTATAGATTTTGGATACTAGCCCTTTATCTGATATATCATTTGCAAATATCTTCTCCCATTCTGTCAGTTGTCTTTGGTTTTGTTGACTGTTTCCTTTGCTGTGCAAAAGCTTTTGATCTTGATGAAGTCCCAATAGTTCATTTTTTCCCTTGCTTCCCTTGCCTTTGGCATTGTTCCTAGGAAAAAGTTGCTGCGGCTGAGGTGGAAGAGGTTGCTGCCTGTGTTCTCCTCAAGGATTTTGATGGATTCCTTTCTCACGTTGAGGTCCTTGATCCATTTTGAGTCTATTTTCGTGTGTGGTATAAGGAAATGGTCCAATTTCATTTTTGAATCAACCTTGCTGCCCTGGAATAAATCCCACTTGGTCGTGGTGAATAATCCTTTTAATGGGGGCACCTGGGTGGCTCAGTAGGGTAAGCCTCTGCCTTCAACTCAGGGCATGATCTCAGGGTTTTGGGATCGAGCCCCACATCGGGCTCTCTGCTTGGCGGGGAGCCTGCTTCCCCCTCTTTCCCTGCCTGCTTTTCTGCCTACTTGTGATCTCTGTCTGTCAAATAAATAAATAAAATCTTAAAAAAAATAACCCTTTTAATATACTGTTGGATCCTATTGGCCAGTATTTTGGTGAGAATTTTTGCATCTGTGTTCATCAAGGATATTGGTCTGTAATTCTCTTTTTTGATGGGATCCTTGTCTGGTTTGGGGATCAAGGTGATGCTGGCCTCATAAAATGAGTTTGGAAGTTTTCCTTCCATTTCTATTTTTTGGAACAGTTTCAGGAGAATAGGAATTAATTCTTCTTTAAATGTTTAGTAGAACTCCCCTGGGAAGCCATCTGGCCCTGGGCTTTTGTTTGTTTGGAGATTTTTGATGACTGTTTCAATCTCCTTACTGGTTATGGGCCTATTCAGGTTTTCTATTTCTTCCTGGTTCAGTTTTGGCAGTTTATATGTCTCTAGGAAACCATCCATTTCTTCCAGATTGTCAAATTTGTTGGCATAGAGTTGCTCATAATATGTTCTTATAATTGTTTGTATTTCTTTGGTGTTGGTTGTGATCTCTCCTCTTTCATTCATGATTTTATTTATTTGGGTCCTTTCGCTTTTCTTTTTGATAAGTCTGGCCAGGGGTTTATCAATCTTATTAATTTTTTCAAAGAACCAGCTCCTAGTTTTGTTGATTTGTTCTATTTTTTGGGGGGGTTTCTATTTCATTGATTTCTGCTTTGATCTTTATTTAATTTCCCTTTTCCTGCTGGGCTTAGGCTTTCTTTGTTGTTCTTTCTTGAGCTCCTTTAAGTGTAGGGTTAGGTTGTGTATTTGAGACTTTTCTTGTTTCTTGAGAAAGGCTTGTATCGCTATATATTTTCCTCTAAGGACTGCTTTTGCTGTGTCCCACAGATTTTTGGACCGTTGTGTTTTTATTATCATTTTTTTCCATGATGTTTTTCAATTCTTCTTTAATTTCCTGGTTGACCCATTCATTCTTTAGAAGGATGCTGTTGAGTCTCCATGTATTTGGGTTCTCTCTTTTGCTCAGCTTCTTTATTCTCTGTCATTTGGTCTTCTATATCACTAATTCTTTCTTCTGCCTCATTTATCCTAGCAGTAAGAGCCTCTATTTTTTATTGCACCTCATTAATAGCTTTTTTGATTTCAACTTGGTTAGATTTTAGTTCTTTTATTTCTCCAGGAAGGGCTTTTATTTCTCTGGACAGGGTTTCTCTAATATCTTCCATGCCTTTCTTGAGCCTGGCTAGAACCTTGAGAATCATCATCCTGAACTCTAGATCTGACATATTATCAATGTCTGTATTGATTAGGTCCCTAGCCTTCGGTACTGCCTCCTGTTCTTTCTTTTTGTGGTGAGTTTTTCTGCCTTGTCATTTTGTCCAGATAAGAATATATGAAGGAGCAAATGAAATACTAAAAGGGTGGCAAAGACCCCAGGAAAATGTGCTTTAACCAAATCAGAAGAGACCCCAAATCATGGGGTGGGAGAGAAAGAGGGTAAAAACAAGTTCAGAAAAGAGGGAAAAAATTTTAAAGAAAGAATACAAATAAAGAAGAAATATTTAAAAAGAAAAAAAATATATATATATATTAGGGTGACTAGAACAGGGTCACCCACTTAATTTTGGGAGTATTTTGGTCTCTTAGAAGAAACTACCTCCCAAAATTTTAAAGAAGGAAATACATATCTAAGGATAAACACAATGAAGGGATGGAATATGATTATAAAGATGAAAAAAAAATTTTTTTTAATTTCTAACAAAGGAGTTGATAAGGTAAGTTGGTTGGGAGAATAAAAAAAAAAGAAAGTGGAAAGAACTTGCTTGGGCTGGAGACTAGATCAAGCCCAGTGCTAGATTTAGGGTATATTTTGATCTATTAGAAGAAATTGTACCCCTAATTTTTTAGAAGAAAAAACCCTATGTGTATACAAAGAATAACTTTAGATACAATGAAGGATAAAATATGACTATAATAATAAAGGTTTAGGGGCGCCTGGGTGGCTCAGTGGGTTAAAGCCTCTGCCTTTGGCTCAGGTCATGATCCCAGGGTCCTGGGATCGAGCACCACATCGGGCTCTCTGCTCAGCAGGGAGCCTGCTTCCCTTCCTCTCTCTCTGCCTGCCTCTCTGACTACTTGTGTGATCTCTGTCAAATAAATAAATAAAATCTTTAAAAAATAATAATAATAAAGGTTCAAAAAAGATTTTTTTAAGAAAGTTATTAAGAGGGATGCCTGGGTGGCTCAGTTGGTTAAGCAGCTGCCTTCGGCTCAGGTCATGATCCCAGCCTGGGATCGAGTCCCACATCGGGCTCCTTGCTTGGCAGGGAGCCTGCTTCTCCCTCTGCCTCTGCCTGCCACTCTGTCTGCCTGTGCTCTCAATCTCTCTCTCTCTCTCTAACAAATAAATAAATAAAATCTTAAAAAAAAAGAAAGTTATTAAGATAAACTAGTTAAAAAACATTAAAAGAGGAAAGAGTAAAAGTTAAAAAAAATTAGCAGAAGAGAAAAAAAATTTTAAAAAATTAACTTTGTAAGACTAAAGATTTATGGGGAGAAAGCCATGAATTCCATGCTTTGCTTTCTCCTCCTCTGGAATTCTGCGTTCTCCTTGGTAAGTGAACTTGGTCTTGGCTGGATTTCTTGTTGATCTTCTGGGGGAGGGGCCTGTTGTAGTGATTTTCAAGTGTCTTTGCCCCAGGCGGAATTGCACTGCCTTTACCAGGGGCTGGGCTAAGTAATCCTCTCGGGTTCGCTTTCGGGAGTTTTTGTTCCCTGAACACTTTCCGTAGAGTTCTGGAGGACAGGAATGAAAATGGCGGCCTCCCAATCTCTGGCCCGGAGGAGCCGAGAGCTCGGGGCCCCACTCTTCAGTGAGCCTTCAGAGAAAAGTGCTCAATCACTCCCATCTCCCTGGCCTCCACCCGCGCTTGGAGAAAATCGCACAATCACTCCCGTCTCACTGGCCTCCGCTGCGCTCCGAGCTCACCCAGCCTATGACCAAGCGTCTCTGTCTCTGGCACAGAGCCCCGCCTGGAGTCTTTGGACCCCGCAGATCCCTGAGCTCATCCAGGTCGGAGTCTCCCCAGATCTTGTGGGGACCCCACACACAGAGCACTGGCCTGTGTCACGGATTACGGTTCAAGGTAACCCCGAGTTGAGAGCTCACTCCTCGGCTCTGTCTCCGCAGCCGGCCTCCCCGCTCTAATATCTGTGAGCTCTGTGACACTCAGATACCCCCGATCCTTCTGTGACCCCGCTGGACCTGAGGCCACGCTGTCCCCGTGAGGTCTTCACACTGGTTTAGCCTCTGGAGCGGTGTCCCTCCGTGGAGCAGACTTTTGAAAGTCCTGATTTTGTGCTCCGTTGCTCCACGCTTGCCGGGAGCCGGCCCCTCCCCCTGGGGTCTATCTTCCTGTCGCTTTGGATTCACTTATCCGCTGGTCCTACCTTTCAAAAGGTGGTCGATTTTCTGTTTCTAGAATTGTTGCTCTTATTCTCTTCGATCTCCTGTTGGATTTGTAGGTATTCAGAATGGTTTGATAAGCTATCTAGCTGATCTCCTGCTGCTTGATATTGTCTCAGCCTGCTACTTCTCTGCCATCTTGACTCCTCTGATCCATCAACTCCCACTTCTTTTGACTAGTGTTTTAATGTTATCTTTTACAATCCTTTTACTCCTATCTATGGGTTGCTCATTAAATTTCAGTTGAGTCTTTAAAAAAAACCTCAATCTGACAATTTTTGCTTTTAATTGGTATGTTTAGATTATTTACATTAGTGTAATAATTGATGTGGTTGGACTTAAGTTCCCCTTTTATTGATTTCTATTTGTTTCCTTTTTAAAATTTTTCTCTTTAACCTTTTCTGCCTTTTTTTTTTTGATTGCTTGGATATTTTTAGTATTCCATTATCTATTGGTTCTTTTGTTTCTCTCTCTTTATAAAGATATAAACACTTTCATTTTCTAGTCTTTAACTGGTAAAATACACATAACAAAATTTATCATTTTAACTATTTTTAGTTGTGTAGTTCAGTATTACTAAATATATTTACATTGTTGTGCAGCCATTCTTCAGAACTTTTCCATCTTGTGAAACTGAAACCCTATGCCTATTAGGCAATAACTCCCCATTCTCTCTCCTCACAAGCCCTGGCAAATACCATAATACTTTCTATTTCTATGAATTTGACTACTCTAAATACTACATGTAAGTGTATTTATACAGTATTTTTCTTTGTGACTGACATTTCATTTAGCATAATCTCAAATATTGTTGTAGCATATATTAGAATTTACTTCATTTTTAAGGCTGAATAATATTCCACTTTGTCTATATACCACATTTTGTTTATCCATTCATCTGCTGTTGAATGCTTGGTTTCTAACCACCTTTGGTCTGTTGTGAATAATCTACTATAAATATGGGTATACAGATGTCTCTTTGAGATTCTGCTTTATATATATATATATATTTTTAAAGATTTTATTTATTTATTTGATAGACAGAGACCACAAGTAGGCAGAGAAGCAGAGAGAGAGAGAGGAGGAAGCAGGCTGTCTGCAGAGCAGAGAGCCCAATGCGGGGCTCGATCCCACGACCCTGGGATCATGACCCGAGCCGAAGGCAGCAGCTTTAACCCACTGAGCCACACAGGCGCCCCGAGATTCTGCTTTATATTTTGGATATACACCTAGAAGTGGAATTATATATCAATTTTTAATTTTTTGAGGAAGTGCCATAGTGTTTTCCTTAGCAACTGCACTATTTTACATTATCCCCAACAGTGCACAAGAGTTCTAATATCTCTACATCTTCACCACACCTGTTATCTTTTCCCTCTCCCCCCCCTTCCTTTCTTCCTTTTTTTGGTAGTAGCTATTCTGATAGATGTGAGGTGATATCTCATTGTGGTTTTCTTTTATCCAACTTTATTGAGATATAATTGACATGACATATAATCATTATGGCTTGATTTGCATTTCTATAATGATTAGTGATGTTGAGCATCTTTTCAAGTGCTTATTGGCCATCTGTATATCTTAGAGATACAGTGTTTTTAATGGTTATTTTAAGGATTACAATCCTTTACTAAGGATTGTAATTGCAAGGATTACTAACCTTTCACAGTTTGTTTCAAGTAAAATGTCAAAATTTTATATTCAGGGTGCCTGGGTGGCTCAGTTGGTTAAGCGTCTGCCTCCAGCTCAGGTCATGATCTCAGGGTCCTGGGATCAAGCCCTACAGGCCCTGTGCCCAACAGGGAGTCTGCTTCTCCTTGCTCTCCCTCTGCCTCCCCACACTGCTGTGTGTACTCTCTCTCTCTGTCAAATAAATAAAGTAAATAAATTAATTAATTAAGAAAATAAAATAAATTAAGAAAAAAATAAATTAAGAAAAATTAAATAAATTCTAAAAAATAAAATAAATTAAAAAAAAAAAAAAAAAACCTAAATCCAGGGCACCTGGGTGGCTTAGTTGGTTAAGCAACTGCTTTCTGCTCAGGTCATGATCCTGGAGTCCCAGGATTGAGTCCTGCATTGGGCTCCCTGCTCAGCAGGGAGTCTGCTTCTCCCTCTGACTTCTCCCCTCCATTGGTCTCTCTTTCTTTCAAATAATAATAATTAAAAAAAATCTTAAATCCTTAAATGTCTTTTGTTTTCTTCTCTTCTGTTGTGTCATGTTGATTACATTTCTGTCATTTGAAAACTGCATCAAATGGTGTTATGATTTTTGCTTGTAATAGTCATACAAATTTTAAAGAACTTCAGTATTCTTCAGTATTCAGTATTTAAAGAACTTCTTTTGTATTTATCTACATATTTATGTTTCTTTTGCATTTCTTTCATGCTTCAAGTTCTAAGTTTCCCTGGTATCATTTCCCTTTGTTCTGAAGAACTTCTATTCTGTTTCTATTAGGTCTGCTGGCAATGTATTATCTTAGTTTTTCTTATTCTGATAATGTCTTCATTTTACTTTCATAATAAAAGCTGCTTTGATTGATATTTAATTTTGGATAGTTTCTTTCAGCATTTTACAGGTATCTCATTGTTCTTACTCTCCAAGGTGTCTCATGAGAAATCCATACTCATTTAAATCTTTGCTCCTCCATATGTTATGTATTATTTTCCTCCAGCTACTCTCGGGATTTTTTCTTTATCTTGGGTTTCCAGCAGGTTTTTTTGTTTTGTATCATTTAATTGAGTTATAATTACATACAACACTATATTAGTTTCAGGTGTACAACACAATGATTCAATATTTGTATATCCAGCAGTTTTATTTTGATTTCTTGGGAGCGGTTTTCTGTGAGTTTATCCTGTTTGAGATTCCCTAAGATGTTTAAATCTCAGCAGATCTATAAACTTACACTTTTACCAAATTTGTGGAGTTCTTGCTAATTATTTCTTCAAAAAAATTTGTGTGTGTGCACTAAAGGCTACCCAGAGATATCAAGACTTAATCCTAGAAATTAAAGTATTACTTTATTAAGAAAAACAGTCTTTGCTGATGTAATTAAGTTAAGGATTTTGAGTTAAGGCACCTCCCCTGGATTTTCCAAGTAGGCCCTAAATGCCATCACAAGTGTCCTTATTAAAAGAGAGGAGAAGGAGATAACGCAGAGACACTAAGGAGAAGGCAGTGTGAAGATGGAGCAGAGAGAGAAATGACCACAAGCTAAGGAATCCTGATAGCTACCAGAAGCTGGAAGAGCGCAAGTCATGGATTCTTTCCTAAAGCCTCCACAGGGAATGCAGCCCTTCTAACACCTTAATTTCAGAATTCTGGCTTCTAGATTTGTGAGGGAATGATTTCTGTTGTTTTAAGCCACAGAGTTTATTGTAATTTGATATAGCATCAGCAGGAAACTAATACACCTCCACTGTACCTTTATGTAGAAACTAATGTACTTTTCTGGAACTCCAATGACATGAATAGTTAGACCATTAGATATTGTCCCACAGATCCCAGAGGTTGTCTTCATTTTCTTTTCAATATTATTTTTCCTCTGTTCTTCAGACTGGATAATTTCTATTGATCTATCTTCAGGTTTCTCTATCACCTTTTTCCTATTTTTGATCTTATTTAATGAAATTTTTTGTCTGTAATATTTCTCAGTTTAAAATATCTCTTTGTGGGGTGCCTGGGTGGCTTAGTTGGTTAAGTGTCCAATTCTTGATTTCGGCTCAGGTCATGATCTCAGAGTCAGGCTCCACGATTAGCAGGGAGTCTCCTTGAGATTTTCTCCCTCTCTCTCTACACCCCCCCGACTCGTGTTCTCTCTGTCTCTCAAATAAACAAATCTTTAAAAAAAATAAAATTTCTATTTGTTTCTTTTCCATAATTTCTTTTTCTCTGGCTGAGAACTTGTATCTTTCCATTATTTTTAAGCCATGTTCATTTTTATCTTATAGAGCATAATAATAATAACTGTGTGGTATAATAAGAATTATATATTTGTTCTCTTCCCCAGGTTCCTGACAGAATTTCTGAAACCCTTATAATAATTTCCTGAGCAATGAGCATGATTAGGAATATTTTACATAGAGGTTCTAACCGTGTGGAATTTCCTGGGTGATAGGAGCATGTTTTGTTCTAATGAGTTGACTCTTGGTTGACTCCTGGATAGTTTCAGGGTTGGGGCTGGTCATCAGGAATACCATGCCATGATTAGAAGTTTAGAACTTTCAGTCCTACCTCCATCCTTAGGAGAGGGGAGAGAAGATGGAGAATGAGGTAATGCTTAATTGTGTGTACATTATGCCTCCATAAAAATCCATAAACTACAAGGAGAACTTCTGGGTTGCTGCACACATCTGCATGCCAGGAAGGTGATGTACCCCAATTCCATGGCAGCAGATTCCAATACATGGAACTCTTTTAGACCTCATCCTTTGTACCTCTTCATCTATTCATCTGTATTCATTACAATATCCTTTATAGGAAACTGGTAAACATAAGTAAATATTTCCTTGAGTTTTGCAAGCCATTCTAGCAAATTATTAAATCTGAGGGGGTGATTATAGGAACCCATGACTTTGTAGCCAAGTCAGACAAAAATTGGTTCCATTAGAGACTCATTACTTGTGACTGGCATCTGAATTGAAGATAGTCTTGTGGGACTGAGTCCTTAAGTCTGTGGATGTTAAAATAGGATACCCAGTTGGTATCCAGAGTTGGGAATGTAAGTGATGTACTTAAAAAAAAAAAAACCCTTATAGTGAAACAATTTTCTTTTCGTTGGTGTCAGAGAAATGAGAGTCGCTAGAATGGGCCTTGTCTCAAGGAAATACGTGATTTATGAAGAGAAAGGATGAAAGGGTAGGGGGTGAAGAACCTTTGAGCCCTGGATGACTGCCTAGTCACCCATGGTATGAAACTCCAGCTGTACTAAAGGTAAAAATTAACAGTGGAGGGGCGCCTGGGTGGCTCAGTCAATTGAACAACTGACTCTTGGTTTCAGCCCAGGTCCTGCTGTCAAGGTCCAGGGATCAGCTCTGAGCCCTGTATCAGGCTTGGTGCTTAGCACAGAGTCTGCTTCTCCCTTTCCCTCCCCTTTTGCCTCTCCCCCAACTCCAGCACTCTTTCTGTCTCTCAAATAAATAAAATCTTTTTTAAAAAAATTACCAGTATAGGGACGCCTGGGTGGCTCAATTGGTTAAGCAGCTGCCTTCGACTCAGGTCATGATCCCGGCGTCCTGGGATCGAGTCCCACATCGGGCTCCTTGCTCAGCAGGGAGCCTGCTTCTCCCTGCCTCTGCCTGCCAATCTGTCTGCCAATCTGTCTGCCTGTGCTCACTCTCTCTGACAAATAAATAAAATCTTTAAAAAAAAATTACCAGTATAATTTAGAAATGGTGGTAGACCCAATTCCTATAGAGCTGTCTTATTGGATATGTAAGGAAATGCAAAATAATAAGAAACATGTTAACCATGCAATCCCTTGGTTATTGTTATCTATAATATCTAAAATGAAAGAAAGTGTGGTTAGGCTTTGATGCTGGACCAAGCTCAGATTTTGATTGGTCTGAGCTTTGGCCACAAAGCTGCCCACAAAGGGAAAAATTATGCCAGAAGAATAGAAGTTACCTCTAATAAGTAAGGTAGTCAACGTGGGGGAAAGGCAAAACCAAGAAACTACTGAGAACAGTGGGTATAGTGCAAAGGATTTGTCTCATTTTGTAGATCAGTATCATCAGCGTTCTGAATAATCTTTACTGAAATGGATTGTAAGAGTAAATAAGGAGAAGTATCTTTGGTTTTAAATGCTGCTGCATGAAAGAGTTTGGGCTGGTACAGGACCTGAAGCTCACTGTTAAACAATCACATGTGGCTATACATGATCCAGACACACACGTGGTTATTCCCAAGAGAACAGCCATCCTGGTGGACTGGATAAAAGTCACTGGAAATTGTGTTTATCTGAGAAGGGGGCAACTGCCTCACTCCCCCTTATAATTGCCAAATGGAACCAATTGCAGATGAAGCAGCTGATGTGCTTTCTATGCACAGTAAGTAAGGGACTGGCTTTATGATGACTGGGCTATTCACTTGATGAATATGCTTATTACTCAGGTTCTGGAAGATGCTGTGATTAAGGAGGCTTTTGTTGCACAAGCATGCCATATAACTTTACTTTTGCAGAAATGAAACAACATCATGAGAAATCCTATCAGATTTGCTGTCTCAGTTTCTCAGTATGGATTTTACTGAAAACAAGATCATTAAGGTAACGAGAAAATGGAGGAAAGACAGAGGGGCATGTCAGGGGACTTGTCTCAGCAGAGTGGAAGGCTTTAGAAGGTTATTGAGAAATGGAATGAGCGTGGTGGATGTTGATAGTGTTGAAACAAAGACGTTGATACAACACTATCAAAGTTGGATGGGCCAGTGGGACTCCCTGCTAGTTCCTCAGTGTTGAAAGGCCCCAAATTAGTCTGCTTCATTGACCTTAGTTTAGAGGAATTTTCAAAGCCAGAAGGTATAGGTTACAATGAGAAAAATCTACCCAGAATTGCTTGGGGTGGTGGCTAAATCAAGGTAAAGATTTACCAAGGGGCCAGAATTTTCTGGCCTGACACCCAAGGCCATATGAACTTGTGTGGATAAAATGATCAGGGGACAGAGAAATTTTTGGTACTCCTTTGCAACACAGTTCCATGTACTGTGGTATGGAAACCTGTTTATGAAGCTCTAACTTGGACTACAATCCAATGGAGAGAATATAGAAATATAAGAGTTTATAGGATTATAAAATTAGATTGTTGAAACAGGCTTTATATAAAGAAATTGTCTCTTTTATCTGAATGTTTTATAGGAATGAGTATTATGTATGACTGGGAAACACCTTCCATAGTCAGTGTTATAAAACCAGAACCAGAACCTGTTGATGAAGTCCTAATGCAAGCTACAGCTAAGAATGTAAAGGCTGTTGAAATTAAGGTGAAAGTTTTTAAAAAAATTTTTTTAGATTTTACTTATTATTTGACAGAGAGACACAGAGAGAGAGGGAACACAAGTAGGAAGAGTGGGAGAGGGAGAAGCAGGCTTCCCACTGAGAAGGGAGCCCGATGGAGGGCTCGATCCCAGGACCCTGAGACCATGACCTGACCTGAAGGTAGACGCTTAATGACTGAGCCACCCAGGCACCCCAAGATGAAAGCTTAGACGAGAATTAATGTTTCAGTGGGCCTTATATGAAATGGTTGTATCTTTCACCTGATTGCATTATGGGGATGAATATTATATGTGATTGGGGAACATTTCAGCTACCTATAATTGTAAAATAGAAAGCATGTAAATCTGCCCTTCAAGCAATATTAATTGGACATGCTAAATGGGAATCAATAAGATTATGTGAATCCAAACGATATAGAATAGGAGCTGGAGTGCTAATTTGGACAAATTCTTTTTTGTTGTTGCTTTTTTTTAAAAAAAGATTTTATTTATTTATTAGAGAGTGAGAGAGTACAAGCCTGCAGAGTGGTAGAGGGAGAGGGAGAAGCAGGCTCCTCGCTGAGCAGGGAGCCTGATGTGGGGCTCTATCCCAGGACCCTGAGATCATGACCCAAGCCAAAGGCAAACACTTAACAAACTGAGCTTCCCAGGCACCTCTGGGCAAATTCTTTGTGCAATAACTGTATGTGGAACATATACTGGGACTTATCACGAAAGCCTGGGAGCACCTCCCAGCATTGACTACTGAGACTTTGGTCTGGAGAATTCCCATTTGAGGGGCAATTACTAGGTTGCTGTCAGACATTAATTAAAACTCCCCTTGTGACTTGGACATGAAATCTTGAAACCTAAAATGCCTTTGGTGTCTTAGATGGTGTTGGAAAAACACTGCATTGGGGAGGGCAGTGCCCAGAATAGTTCCCTAATAAAATGAAAATGGTTTATAGAGAGTCGTGCTACCTATAGAAAGCAAAGATGATGTACTTACAATAGGGAGCCTCTTTTCAAACCCTAGGCCTGACTTTGAAATTTTGAGGAACCTCTTGATTCTGTCACTAGGACTATGTCCTATAGACATCTCTCAGCTGACTAACAAAGATCTCCTTTGTTCATGGATGGCAGTTGTAAGGTAAGTGGACAAAATCCTGTTTGGGAGACCACCACGCTGATCAAAGAAGGTAAAAATCAACTAGGTAGGCTGAATTGCATACTGTTTTCTTAGCACTGGTAGAAGAATTAGACAATGATAACAATCCCTAGATTTCATTTTTACCGACTCATGGACAATGGCCAATGAAGGGCAGTGGAAACCTGGCCTATTAAAGGGGTGCCAGTATGGGGCACAACTCTGTGGAAAATCACTGTTAATTTGAGGGGCACATTGAACGAGGAGGTATCAATGCCCATCAGAAAAAAAACCCTTTCTGGACATTTTGAATATTATTTTGTGATATTCTAGATCCTATTAAAATCCTCTGAAGGATGTTGACTTTTATTGTTGTCTTCAGCAGTCAGTATGTCACTTGGATTGAGACTGCAAGGTCTTTCTTGACTTGTTATCCCTTTTGGATTCTAATGTCAGAACTGTTTTCAAATCCTATTCTGTGTTCTTTAAATCTATCCTATATCTTTGCTACTTAGGGGTTGATCTTGGACTTTGGTTTGCTTCATACTGTCCTTCAGTTCTCAAGGACTTTACTCTGTTGCTGTGGGGTGTTCTGTGTGTGTGTGTGTGTGTGTGTCAGAAATGAGCCCTGGATATATGCTCACTTGTACACAGAACCAACTCTCTCCTCTCTGGGATTCTCTTCAACTTCCTGCCTCTGTCCTATAGCTAGAATGATGAGATTTCTCTGGGAGTTTTAGTTGCCCATTTCACAGCAAGAGAAAAGAGAGGGGAGAAATGGGGATTTCTCCCCCACTACTCTTTAAAACCCAGGGACCCATTTTCTCAGTTTCTCTGTCTACAAAGACAGGGTTGCTCTAAGAGTTTTAGCTGCCTTTGCTGCCACTGCCACAGCTTCACTGGACACCCACCATCCTGTAAAATTCTCTCTCACTACCCACCCACATACACACACACACAAAAGTATGAATCGCCTGTATGGATCCCTTTTCCAATTTGATTCTTCTCCCAGTACTGCTTTTGTTAACTCTTCCAGAGTGCTCGGGTAGTGGCTTTTGTACTTCATCCAGAGTGTGTAGTTATGATTAGCAGTGGAGACAGGCTTTCGTGGACTGTTCCTTGCCCAGCACTGGAATCTCTGAACACTTATTATTTAAATTAGCTATTTAATGTCAGTATCTCCCACTAGTCACTTGGGACTATTTTGGTTTTATTACTGTATCCCGATTACTAATACAGTTTTTGGCATATACTAAGAACCCAATAAATATTTATTGAATATATGAATGACTGAATATATTGAATATATAAATGAATAAATGAATGAATTTATTGAATATATGAATTTCAGATCTCATCTTACGTAATGTTTTTGTAGCATTTTACACCATGGATTGTTCTTACCTGGAATCTTTTCCCTCTAGTCTTCCTTATTAGTAAAGTCTGCTGGTTTCATCACTTCTCTAGCCTTCCTTTATTGGTATGTTGCTCTTCCTTCCTTCCTTTCTTTTTCTTTCTTTCTTTCTTTCAAGATTTTATTTATTTATTTGAGAGAGAGTGTGTGAGCAGGAGGGAGAGGGAATGAGAATCTGAAGCAGACTCTGTGCTGAGAGTGGAGCCTGATGCAGGGCTGGATCTCACGACTGTGAAATCATGACCTATGCCCAAACCAAGAGTTGGATGCTCAGCCAAGAGAGCCACCCAGGCACCTCAAGTTGCCATTTCTTTACGAACATTACAGCTTCAGAAATTGCTTTTGAAAAAGGGATACCTGCATAGTCAGCTCATGTAGGCACCACCTAAATTCTTAGTAATAAATACTCAGTCACTATTTCACCATTCTAGAACAAAGTAGATATTTGTTACCTGCATAGTGATACTCCTTTGCTGTCCTCTTGTTACCTGTAATTAGGGCCTCTGTAACTCTTTTCCCCTGTTTATCTAGTTTATTATTTGCTACACAAACATTTGCTAGAATATAATTTTCAAAAACTTAAAAACATGATTCTTATTCAAATATAATAGGAAAATATTTCAAATATTTTATTCAGCTCATTAACTATGAGAACATACAAGATACTAAGACTGGCTCAAAGAAAAATTCAAGAACAGAGAGACTATTTATATAATCAAAGAAATGCTGAAAACTAATTTGTCAACAGATGCAGATTTCTGCATGGTAAGAAACATACTATTTCGGGTTATATTTTTTTCCAGATGTAAAATAGTTAATTTCTACGAGGAGATTTGTATTTATGTGACTAAGGACAGGAGTCATTTGCATTGCTCTCCAATAGGAAGAACAATTGCTTTGTTATTGGTTACCTACAAGTTAATCTCTACCCCTATAAAGTTGTAAAATAGTCTAGTCAATAGAAAGTCAGATTAAGATGTACATTCCTACACAATCAGCTAATTCCCAAAGGGTCTGCTAAATATATCTTGTATTCCATTGGAATGATCCCAGTGATCTCTTCTGCCTATTTCCAAGTTTTGAATGTTTTTTCTTTTTTTTTTTTTAAAGATTTTATTTATTTATTTGACAGAGAGAGATCACAAGTAGGCAGAGAGGCAGGCAGAGAGAGAGGAGGGAAGCAGGCTCCCTGCTGAGCAGAGATCCCGATGTGGGACTCGATCCCAGGACTCTGAGATCATGACCTGAGCCGAAGGCAGCGGCTTAACCCACTGAGCCACCCAGGCGCCCCTTGAATGTTTTTTCTTAATGCTTTTTACCCTGACAGGAAAACTTTACTTCTGCTTTGCTATAGTACCTGTCCCCCTTCCTTCATAGAATGTTTTTTTCCCCTCCTTGTGCCCAGTTATCTCTCCAACACCATTAAATCTTGGCCCTAGCTTGCTTCCTTTGAGCACAAATTTTTGGTTTTCTTTCTTTCACCCTTATATGATATGGCTGATCCACAGTTCACTTCCTAAACATTTGGAGAATAATTTGGAGTGTTAGTTTTTTATTTTACGGTATAGTAAGATGGTATTATTTTTATTAAAAATGGTCTTTATTGGTTTAACATATGTATATTTTCAGTTCTACTTTAGGCTCTGTTATTAACTACAAGTGATGGGTTTTTTTTTTTAAAGATTTTATTTATTTATTTGTCAGAGAGAATGAGCACAGGCAGACAGATTGGCAGGCAGAGGCAGAGGGAGAAGCAGGCTCCCTGCTGAACAAGGAGCCCGATGTGAGGACTCGATCCCAGGATGCTGGGATCATGACCTGAGCCGAAGGCAGCTGCTCAACCAACTGAGCCACCCAGGCGTCCCGGGTTTTTTTTTTTTTTTTTTTTTTTTTGTATAGGAATTGTATCCACTAGGGTACCTGGGTGGCTCAGTCAGTTAAGTGTCTGCCTTCGGCTTAGGTTATGATATTGGGGTCCTAGGCCTGATATCAGGCCCTGCGTTGGGCTCTCCACCCCGTGGGGAGCCTGCTTGTCCCGCTCCCTTTTTGCCCCTCTCCCCACTCATACTGTCTCTTTCTCAAATAAATAAATAAAATCTTAAAAAAAAATTATATCCACTAATTCAGGGATAGTAAATGGATAGCACTTGTGCTGTCACTTCATCTACCCATACCAATGGCAGATATTGACAACTGATATCAAATTCATTCTTGTTCAGCCTGAACTCAGCCTCAGATTCCTTCTTCACAGAGAAGTCCAGTTGAAGTTGAACCAATGTGAACATGTTTTAAATGAATGCTTTTAGGAAAAATGTTATAGAGCAATCTGGTTCTAGAGTTGGGATATAAGAAGGCAGCTTTGTCTCTCTCTCAAAATAAAAATGTCTTTGGGAATTGTTTTTAGGTAATTAGTTGTATGAAGTTGAGTGTAATCTACAAAATATGTTTTCCTTAATGCAAGTCAAAATCACAATAGGATATCACCTTATGCCAGTCAGAATGGTTAGAATCAAAATGACAAGAAATAACAAATGTTGAAGGAATTGGAGAAAACAAAATCCTCGTGCACAGTTGGGAATGTAAATTGGTGCAGCCACATTGGAAAACTATGGAGGTTCCTCAAAAAATTAAAAATAGAGGGGCTCCTGGGTGGCTCAGTGGGTTAAGCCTATGCCTTTGGCTCAGGTCATGGTCTCAGGGTCCTGGGATCGAGCCCCACCTCAGGCTCTCTGCTCAGCGGAGAGCCTGCTCCCCTCTCTCTCTCTGCCTGCCTCTCTGCCTTCTAGTGCTCTCTCTCTCTGTCAAATAAATAAATAAAAATCTTTAAAAACTAGAAATACCATATGATCCAGTAATTCTATTACCCAAAGAAAACAAAAACTAATTCAAAAAGATATATGCATCCCTGTATTTATTGCAACATTATTTAAAATGGCCAGGATCTGGACCAAGCATCCATTGATAGATGAATGGATAAAGATGTGGCGTATACATAGAGTGGAATATTATTCAACTAGAAAATAATGAGATATTGCTATTTCTGGCAACATGGATGGACCTTGAGGGTATTAAGTTAAGTGAAATAAGTCAGACAGAAAAGGACAAATATCACATGATTTAACTTATATGTGGAATCTAAAAAAATAAACAAACAAAAAGCAGAATCAGACTTAAAACTAAATACAGAGAACAAACAATTTTTTGCCAGAGGGGTTGGCAAAATGGGTGAAAGGGAATTGTAGATGGGTGGGCAAAATGGGTGAAGGGGAATTGAAGGTATAGGTTTCCAGTTATGGAATGAATAATTCACAGGGATGAAATGTATAGCATAGGGAATATAGTCAATGGTATTGTAATAGTGTTGGGGGGTGACAGATGGCAGCTGCACTTGTAGTGAGTGTAGCATAAAGTATAGGGTTATCAAATGACTATGTGGTACACCTGAAACTAATGTTAACATTGTATGTCAACTATACTTCAACTAAAAAAATAATAGGGGCACCTGGTGGCTCAGTGGGTTAAAGCCTCTGCCTTCGGCTCAGGTCATGATCCGAGGGTCCTGGAATCGAGCCCCGCATTGGGCTCTCTGTTCAGCAGGGAGCCTGCTTCCCTTCCTCTCTCTCTGCCTGCCTCTCTGCCTACTTGTGATATATGTTGAATAAATAAATAAAATCTTAAAAAATAATAGATAACGTGAAAAAAAGATGTTTTCCTTTTTTTAACTAAAAATCCAAATTACCAAAGTAGATAAAATTTTATATAGGAATTTATTTCTATCATGATTAACCATCTGGAAAATAAAGATACGGATTTATTAACCTAATTTCAAATTTTTTTTCAACTTCACACTTTTTATTTGTGCTGCTTGTGCTTTGTCTTGAAAATACCTTCTCCCTCTGCCCCAACAATGCATTGGCAGGGAGAAGACATCAAAAAATTAAAAAAAAAAAAAAAGACATTCCTCTTTACTGCACATGGACACATTACACAGAGGGAAGTTCAGAATAGGAGATATGAAAGATCTATAATCTTTTTTAGTGTTCTCAGTGCTCTTGATATGTACATAGAGTAATTATTAAAAATAGACTCTGTTGGGGCACCTGGGTGGCTTAGTGGGTTAAAGCCTCTGCCGTCTGCTCAGGTCATGATCCCAGGGTCCTGGGATTGAGCCCCACATTGGGCTCTCTGCTCAGCAGGGAGCCTGCTTCCCCCTCTCTCTCTGCCTGCCTCTCTGCCTACTTGTGATCTCTCTCTGTCAAATAAATAAATTAAAATAAAATAAAAACTTTTAAAAAATAAAAATAAAATAAAAATAAAAATAGACTCTGGTGCCAAACACCCTTGGATTCAGCTTGGACAAACTGCTTAACTTTGCTCTGTCTCAGTTCCCTCTTCTTTTTTTTTTTTTTTTAAAGATTTTATTTATTTATTTGACAGACAGAGATCACAAGTAGGCAGAGAGGCAGGCAGATAGAGAGGGGGAAGCAGGCTCCCTGACAAGCAGAGAGCCCGATGCGGGGCTCGATCCCAGGACCCCGGGATCATGACCTGAGCCGAAGGCAGAGGCCTTAACCCACTGAGCCACCCAGGCACCCCTCAGTTCCCTCTTCTTAATGTGGTTATTGTGAGAAGTTTTTTACGTGTTTATTTATATAATTGTGAGCAACACACGCATTCATATACACATACACAGGTATTATGTATGCAAACATATATACACAGTGTCTTATGTATGGCATTTAGAACAATCTAAGAACATGATAAGCAATGCATATCTTAGTTATTATTTATCTTTACAAATTAAAGTTAACACCATTCCTCAAATGCTTACCAGTACCACATCTTTCTCCTGAAAGTATTAAAATTTATTTTAAATATTTATATCATAACTCCATGATTCTTTTGTTTTCTTTTTGTAAATAGGTTTTTTGAACGAGCTGTTTGCTCAAGAAAAGAAACTCAATTTGTTCAGATCCAGGAAAAATAGATCAATTTAAAGTATTCTTCATAAAATGGCTATAAGAGGCAGCAAGTGCTAAGAAACATGAATTTATGTACATAGCCACATGCTTTTTTCCTTTCAGTTTGATTTAAATTTAATATCCTCCCACAATGGAAAATGATTTACAATAAAGAGATGAACTGGGAGGAATAGGAAAATGGAAACAAGATGTCATTTCTTTTACTATCCAACAGATTTACCATCTGTTTTAAAATGGTGTTTGACCATCTACAGTAAATGAAACAAAATGCTTTTTAAAATAATGTAATACTTTAAACTATTTTTACTAGCAAACTCTCCCTCCCCTGTGAACACATTCATTTTACTGAGTAAAGGTTTATTTAAGCTCCACTTACATCTATGTTGTTTTTAGCTCATTTCATTTTTAAAAAAGCAATTTGGTGAGTTTATTTCCCAGTTTAGCTGTTATAATAAAATATAAAAGGCATTTCTGTTTTGGCCTCTACTATAGCATTATCGAAAGCTATGAAAGTCACAGCAAAATATAGGACAGCATAAAATTAGAAACTGCTGGTATTTCTTTAGCAGCAGTTACTGCACTTGCAGTTTTCACCCCTCTTGCTACCAGCCCAAATCTGAGAGTCACTGCTTTGTACCAAACACCGAAACCTGTGTGTGTTGTTTCTTTATTTTTTCTAATTACACTTTTTATTTTCTTTCTTATTCGTCTTTATTCATAAAAATGGTTCAGTAATGATAGTAGAGATTATAAGAAACATAAATGAGTTCAATTTTTCTCATATAAAAATTTTTCATTCAAACTAACATTTTTTAAATAACAGCTTTACTAAGGTATTATTCACATAGCATAAAATTTTACTCTTTTAAAGTATACAGTTCACGGGTTTTTATCCACAGAGTTGTGTAACAATCATCATTATAAATTTAGAGCATTTTCTTCACTTCAAAACGAAACCCAGTGCTCGCTATGGTGAGTGCTGTGGTGTGTAAACCCAGTGATTCACAAACCTGTACCCCTGGGGCTAATAATACATTATATGTTAATAAAAATTTTAAAAAACTTTTTATAAAAGAAATAAACCCAGTGCTCATTAATAGTTACTCCTCATTCCCCCATCCCCTAGCAATCATTAATCTACTTTCTGTCTCTGTGGAGTTACCTATTCTAGACATTTCATATAAATGGAATCATATAATGTAGCTTTCTGTGACTGTTTTCTTTCACTTAGCAAAGTATTTTCAAGGTTTATCCATGTTGAAGCATGTATCAATATTTCATTCCTTTTTATTGCTCAGTAATATTCCATTATATGGATATGACATGTTTATTCTTTCACCAGCTGATGGACGCCTGAATTGTTTCCCACTTGTTCACAATGTTAAGATAATATTGCTTTTAACATTCACGTATAAGGTGTTTTGTCTTTAAGATTTCATTTATTTTGGGGCGCCTGGGTGGCTCAGTGGGTTAAGCCTCTGCCTTCGGCTCAGGTCATGATCTCAGGGTCTGGGATCGAGCCCCACATTGGGCTCTCTGCTCGGTGGGGAGCCTGCTTCCCCTCTCTCTCTGCCTGTCTCTCTGCCTCTTGTGATCTTTCTCTCTGTGTCAAATAAATAAATAAATTCTTAAAAAAAAAGATTTATTTGATAGAGCAAACACAAGCAGGTGGAGGGGCAGAGGCAGAGGTAGAAGCAGACACATGCTGAGCAGGGAGACTGACTGGACTCGATCCCAGGACCCCGAGGTCATGACCTGAGTGGAAGGCAGATGCATAACCATGGCGCCCTAATGTTTTTTGTTTTGTTTTTTTTAATTTTATTTTTAAATAGTCTCTACCCCCAACATGGGGCTCCAACTTACAACCCCAAGATCAAGAGTCACATGCTTGAGGGACACCTGGGTGGCTCAGTCGGTTAAGCATCTGCCTTTTGTTCAGGTCATGATCCCAGGACCCTGGGATTGAGCCCTGCATTGGGCTTCCTGCTTAGTAGGGGAGTCTGCTTCTCCCTTTCTCTCTGCCCCTGCTTGTGTTCTCTCTCTCACTCTCTCTCTCTCTCTCTCAAAATAAATAAATAAATAAATAAATAAATAAATAAATAAAATCTTAAAAAAAAAAGTCACATGCTGTACCGACTGAGCCAACCAGGCACCCCCATGTATAAGTTTTTATATGGTCATTTATTTTCATTTTTCTTGAGTGTATACATCAGAGTGAAATTGCTGAATCATATGGTAACTCTATGTTTAACCTTTTGAGGAACTGCCAGGCTATCTTCCAAAATTAGGCCGTACCATTTTACATTCCCACCAGCAGTGTGTGAGCGTACCAATTTCTTCACTTCCTCTCTAACACTTACTGTCTGTGTTTTTGACTGTAACTATCCTAATGGGTGTAAAGTGGCATCTCATTGCAGTTTTGATTTGCATTCCCCTCATTGCTAATGACGTTGAGCATTTTTTCATTTGCCTATTGTCCATTTGTATGTCTTTGGAGGAATATCTTTTCAATTTTTTTTTATTTTTTTTTTTGAAAAATGAAAAAACATTTAAAACCTATTCAAATAGGTTCTAGTTCAGTTTGTTAGTATGAATTTTCATAGCTGGTTCACTGAAAACAAACATTTAAAATTGATTTACCTCAAGATGTTGTGCAGAAAAATGGGTGAAGGATAAACTGTCTAGACAGAGCCCCACTTAGCAAAATGGCCTTCTTGTACTTCCGTGTGCCCCAACCCATGGTGATGATGGCACTCACCCTGGTGGCATGCTGCGTGTGTTGGCTTAGCATTGTCCTTGTTGTAGTAGAGCAAAATGGGTGTCAGGCTGTCACCACTCACCCAGTTTTTTTAAAAGAAACTTTTTTACTAAGGGAGCATCTTTGGATTATCTGTTTTTAAAACCTTCTGAACCATGACTCGGAACATAAAGTAGGCTATGGCTTTGCACTTCAACACACCCATCAACAGTGCTATTCAAGAAATTATAATTTACATCCATTCAAAGTTATAAATGCTAGCCTTTTTTTTCCCCCAATAAAAAGACCATTAAATTAAAAAAAATTAGGGTTTTTATCTTACTAATGGGTTTGACTTTATATATTCTGGATACAACTTCTATGTCAGATACATGGTTTGCAAATACTTTCTCCCATATTGTGGGTTGTCTTACTTTTTGATAGTATTTTATTTTTATTTTTATTTTTTTTTAAAACATTTTATTTATTTATTTGACAGACAGAGATCACAAGTAGGCAGAGAGGCAGAGAGAGAGGAGGAAGCAGGCTGTCCGCAGAGCAGAGAGCCCGATGTGGGGCTTGATCCCAGGACCCTGGGATCATGACCTGAGCCGAAGGCAGTGGCTTTAACCCGCTGAGCCACCCAGGCGCCCCTATTTTTTTTATTTTTTTTATTTTTTTTTTTTAGGGAAATTTTTATTTGATAGACAGAGATCACACAAGCAGGCAGAGAGGCAGGCAGAGAGGAGAGGGGAGAAGCAGGCTCCGTGACGAGCAGAGAGCCCGATATGGGACTCGATACCAGGACGCTGGGATCATGACCCGAGCCGAAGGCAGCGGCTTAACCCACTGAGCCACCCATGCGTCCCTGATAGTATTTTTAAAGCACTAAATTTTATTTTGATGAAGTCCAGTTTATCTATTTTTTCCCTTTGTTTGCTTGTGCTTTTAGTGTCATCTCTAAGGAAACCATTTCCTAACCCAAGGCAAGAATTTACTTCTTTTTTTTTTTTCTAAGAGTTTTACAATTTTAGCTTTTACATTTGTCATCTTTTTTGAGTTAAATCTTGAATGTAGTGTAAAGTAGGAGTGCAAATTAATTTTTTAAAAGATTTTATTTATTTGAGAGAGAGAGAGAGTACACACAGGAGCAGGGGGAGGAGCAGAGGGAGTGGGAGAAGCAGACTCCCCGCTGAGCAGTGAATGTGGGCTCCATCCCAGGACCTGGGGATTATGACCTCTGCTGAAGGCAGACCCTTAACCAACCGAAAGCACCCAGGCGCCCTCAAATTAATTTTTTATATGGCTATCCAGTTTATTGAAAGACTATCTCTTTCCCATTGAATTTTCTTGACAACTTTCTTAAAAATCAATTGACCAGAAATGTAAGCATTTACATTTCTAGTCCATTGATCTATGTATCTGTCTATACCAGTACTGTACTTCCTAATTTCTGGCTTTATGTTATGTTTCAAAATCAGGAAGTGTCAGGACTCCAACTTTATTCTCTTTTTCAAGATTGTTTTGGCTATTTTGGATTTCATTTCTGTATGAATTTTGGGATCAGCTTGACAATTTCTGCAGTTTTGTGTGGCTTTCTTATCTTTATGCATATATAAATATATCTTCTACAGTACATGAATATATTAAAACAAAATTATAATGATATTATGTTTTTCTGCAATGTTCTTTTCTCCCCCAACATTTTATTATGAAAATTTTCAAACAGAGATAATGAAAGAATTGTAGTAAACACCCAAACACACTGCCCTCTCCATCTCCCACCCCCAGTCTATATTCTACAGGAGACATTTTGGTATATTTGCTTCGTCATATAAGTAGCCATTCCTAGCCATAACCACCTATTCCATGTATCCATCAAACCATCTTATTTTGTGCATTTCTTTTTTTTTTTTTTAGATTTTATTTATTTGACAGAGATCACAAGGAGTCAGAGAGGCAGGCAGAGAGAGAGAGAGAGGGGGAAGCAGGCTCCCTGCTAAGCAGAGAGCCCGATGCAGGGCTTGATCCCAGACCCTGGGATCATGACCTGAGCTGAAGGCGGAGGCTCACCCCACTGAGCCACCCAGGCGCCCCATTATTTTGTGCATTTCAAAGCAAATCACATATAACAGTACACTTCACCTTTCAATATGTCATCATACATATTGTTAACTAAGGTTCCTTTTTTTTTTAAGGTATGAGGAAATTTAAATTTTTTTTAAATTTTATTTATTTGAGAGAGAGAGAACATGAGCAGGGGCAGAAGGAGAAGCAGATTCCCCACTGACCAGGGAGCCCAATGCAGGGCTCAACCCCAGGACTCTGGGATCATGACCTGAGCCAAAGGCAGACTCTTAACTGATTGAGCCACCTAGGTGTCCAGGGTTTAATTTTTTTAATAACTTTTTTATACAAAGTAAAATGCACAAGTCTTGAGTGTGTACTTTATGAGTTTTGACAAATATGTTCACCTCTGTGACCCTAATCCTTTTTAAGATCTAGAACATTTTCATCACCCCCAAGATTCTGTATGCCCCTTCCCACTCAATTTCTGTCCCTAACCCTTGTGGAAAAAAATCAGTAAAACAATTTTTAAAAAACAAATATTTAACATAAAAGTGTAACTTTTAGGGGTACCTAGGTGGCTCAGTTGGTCTGCATTGGGTGTGGAGCCTACTTAAAAAAAATGCAACTTTAAAAATTATAAAAAAGTAAGTGGTTAGAGCTTCAAAATTGGAAAAGACCTATATTAAGGATCTTAAAGGGACCCTCATGCACTGTTGGTGAGAAAGAAAATTGGTGCAGCCACTGTGGAAAACAATATGGAAATTCTTCAAAAAATTAAAAGTAGAACTACTGTATAATCCAGCTATTCCACTTATGCATATTTATCTGGAAAAAATACCTAATTCAAAAAGATATGTGCATCCCTTTGTTCATCTTATGATAGTCAAGATATGGAAACAACCTAAGTGTCCATCAGTAGATGAATAGATAAAGAAGATGTAGTGTATGTACACACACTGGAATACTACTCAGCCACTAAAAAGAACGAAATCTTACTACTTGCAACAACATGGATGGACCTTGAGGAAATCATGCTAGGCAAAATAAGTCAGAGAAAGACAAATACTATATGATTTCACTTTATGTAGAGTAAAAAAAAAAAAATGAACAAACAAAATGAAACAAAACTCTCAGATACAGAGAACAGAATTTACCAGGAGGGTGGTGGATCGGGAAGTTGGGCAAAATGGGTGAAGTACAAACTTCCGGTTATAAAATAAATAAATCACAAAGGTGTAACATATATCATGGTAAGTATAGTTAATGATATTGTAATGCATACCTGAAGATTGTCAGGAGGAGATTAAATTCTAAAAGTTAATTTTCTAGGGAATAGATAATAACTAGATTTATTATGGTGATCACAGTGTATACACCTATCAAATTATTATGTGGTATACCTGAAATCAGTATATGTCAATTATACTTCAATAAAAACATTAAAAAATGTGTGTAGGGGGTGAAATCGTATATTTGAATCTGTAACTTCATGTATGGTAGACTAGCCTTGAGACCTTTGTCATCCAAGATGGTAGTCACTAACTGCATGTCACTACTGAACACTTGAAATGTAGTTTGTTTGAATTCGAATTGTGCTATAAGGTGCAAAATATACACCAGACTTAGTACAAAAAAATGTAAAATATCTCACAAATTATTTTTTTGTTGATTACATTTTGCACTGATAGTCGTTTTTGGATATATTGAATTAAATAAAATATATTATTAAAATTAATTTCATTGTTTCCTTTTGCTGTTCTTCATACTGTAGCTACTTAAAACTTAAAATTACACATGTGACATAATTAAATTTTTTTTGGACAGTGTTACTCTGAACTAAAAGATGAAGATTCTAATACTTAATAGTTGCATAATAGTCTTTAATAGGGATATAAATTCATTTACCATTTTCCACTGATTACATTCAGGGTTTTGTAGCTTGTTTTATTTGTTTGTATATTATACCACTGTATCAGTTGTCTTTTGCTGTGAAACAAAATCATCTAAATTTAGTGGCTTAAAACAATGGACATTATTTCTCATAATTCTTTTTTTTTAAGAAATCAGGATTTTATTTTATTTTATTTTTAAAGATTTTATTTATTATTTGACAGAGAGAGAAATCACAAGTACGCAGAGAGGCAGGCAGAGAGAGAGAGGGAGAAGCAGGCTCCCCACTGAGCAGAGAGCCCAATGCAGGGCTTGATCCCAGGACCCTGAGATCATGACCTGAGCCAAAGACAAAGGCCTAACCCACTGAGCCACCCAGACACCCCTATTTCTCATAATTCTGAGGGTAGTTCTAGTCTTGGCCAGCTCAGCTGGGACTAGATGATTTAGGATGGCCTCAGTCATGTATCTGGGGGCCTCAGCTAGAATGGTTAGGATAACCAAAGTCTTCTTCACATGATCTTTCATTCTCCAGGAGGCTGGTCTGGGGTTATGTTCACACAGTGGTGGAAGGGTTCCTAGCAGCAAGAGAGAGCAAGTTCCAATATGCAATTATTATACCTTCTGCTTGTGCCACATTTGTACCCTCCCATTGGCCAAAGGACATTACCTGGCCAAGTCTAGGATTCAAGGGGATAGAGAAATAGACTTACCTTTCCAGTAGGTAGAGACTTTACTTCACCAGCAAGGAAAAGCAAATCACTTTGCAAAAAAGGCGAGTGTGCCAGGAATTATAGGGAGCTATATAGATGAAATGAAAATCCAATAATTACTACTGGGGAGCTCTGTTATGTTGAACTTCTCCCTTCTCCCTGAAACCAACATGGCATAATTAGCAGGTGAGGCCCCAGTATGAGGCAGAAAAGAAAAAGGATCTGAGTCAGGAGGAAGCATTAAGGCCCAGTGAATGCCTTGGACTCTGACCAATTACTTTAACCACTCCTCCTAAGAACAGAGGGACCCAGGAAAGCCTTTTTAGGTTGGTAACATGAGGAGACTGAGCAGAAGTGTTTTCTTCCCTGAAATTTACAAAAGTGAACCATATGCCTCACATGTAAACAAAATGTTCCACAGAGTAAAAATTGAGGTGAGGTTTTGATGGCTGTGGCTAGGGCCATTGTCTCCTTAGTCTATTTGTGTTCTATGAATGTTCATAACTTTTATAACCCTTCTTCCTCAGAATTTCTCATTAGAAACTTCAAGAATTACTTTTTGGGTGGGTGCTTGCGTGGCTCAGTTGTTAAGCCTTTGCCTTTGGCTCAGGTCATGATCCCAGGTCGTGGGATTGAGCCCCATATCAGGCTCCCTGCTTAGCTCCCTTAGCAGGGAGCTTGGGCTCTCTCTCTCTGTCAAATAAATTAGAGAAATTTAAAAAAAAGAATTACCTTTAGGGTATTTGACACTGCCGCTGGTATCTTCCATAAATATCATTGTTTCAAGATCTTTCTTGAGGTGGTTTTGCTAGGACATAATTCTAGGTTGACAATTATTTTCCTCTCAGACTTTAGAGATATTACCAGACATACCTACCTCAGAGATATTGCAGGTTTGATTCCAGATCATGGCGGTGAAGCAACTATCTCAATAAAGCAAGTCAAATTAATTTTTTGGTTTCCCAGTTCATATAAAATTTGTTTATGCTAATTAAGTGTACAATAGCATTGTGTTTAAAAATAATTTGGACATACATTAATTAAAAAATACTTTAGGAATGTCTGGGTAGCTCAGTTGGTTTACTGTCTGACTCTTGATTTTGGCTCAGGTCATGATCTCAGAGTCATGGGATTGAGCCCTGCATCAGGCTCTGTGCTGGATGTGGAGCCTGCTTAAGATTCTCTCTCAGGATGCCTGGATGGCTCAGTCAGTTAAGCTCCCACAGATGGCTTGGGCCATGATCCCAGGGTCCTGGTATCGAGCCCCGAATCGGGAGCCTGCTTCTTCCTCTGCATGCTCTGCCTGCCGCTCTCCCTAGTTGTACTCTCTCTCTCTCTCTGACAAATAAGTAAAATCTTAAAAAAATCAAAATAAAAATTCCCTCTCTCCTTCTGCCCCTCCCCCCTCTAAGAAAAACTTTATTGCTAGAAAATGCTAACCATCATCTGAGTTTTCAGTAAGTCATGATCTTTTTGCTGGCGGAGGGTCTTGCTTCTATGTTGATGGCTGAGGACTGGTCAGAGTGGTGATTGCTAAAGGTGGCTGGTGGCTATGGCAATTTCTTAATATAAAAGAGCAGTGAAGCTTTTTGCCATGTCGATTGATACTCTTCCTTTCATAAGATGATTTCTCTGTAATAGGTGATGCTGTTTGATAGCATTTTGCCTACAGTAGAGCTTCTTTCAAACTTGGAGCCACTTGTCAAGCCCTGTGACTGTTTGATCAACTAAGTTGATGAATATTCTAAGCCATTTGTTGTCGTTTCAATAGTCTGCACAGTATCTTTACCAGGAGTAGATTCCATCTTAAAAACACCACTGTCTTTGCTCATCCATAAGAAAGAAGTCCTTATTCACTAAAGGTTTATCATGAGATTGCAGCAATTTACCACATCTTCAGGCTCCAGTAGCAACATCAAAGAACACTGATCACTATAACAAATATAATAATAGTGAAAAAGTTTAACATATTGGGAGAATTACCGAAATGTAACACAGAGACAAGAAATAAGCAAATTTCATTAGAAAATGGTGCTGATAGACTTGCTCAGTGCAGGGTTGTTATCCACCTTCGATTTGTTAAAAAAAAAAATGCTGTATTTATGGAACACAGTAAAGTGAAGTGCAATAAAATGAAGTATGTCTATATTTCACTATCGTCTGGCTTCTACTGTTGCTGGAATGTCCTATCACTTTCATTTGTTTTTTTGTAGGTAAGTTGTCTTTCTTTCTGCTGTTACAGGATCTTCTTTTATTTGGTTTTCTGTAGTTTCACTATGATGTATCTTGAGTGGATTTCTTTTCATTTCTTTACATTGGGAATCATAGTTTCTTCAAACTAAGAATTTGAGTTTTATTAATTCTGGAAAATTCTCAGTCATAATTTTTCAAATATGGCCTCTGTTCCATTTTCTCCATTTTCTTCTTCTGGAACTCCAAATGTACATTGGGCCTTTGCACTTTATCGTCAGTGACACTTTCCTTTTTTCATCCTTTCCATTTCTTTGTGTCTGTGTTACATTCTAGGTAACTTCTTGGGCTGTCTTCTAGGTAATTATTCCAATGAACTGTTCAACTATTTAATCTTTGCATTGATTTTGTACTTTCAAATATATTTTTCATTTTAGAAATTCTGTTTGTCTAATCACTAACCACTCTCATGCTCTATTTTAACCAAGTTACGCTGCTTGCAATTGCCTGTATGTTGGTAGTAGTTAAAGCTGGATAATGGGTATGTGGGGGATTCATTATACATTTTCATCTACTTTTTTGATATGTTAAGTAATTTCCATAACAATTTTAAAATTGGAGGTGGGGAAAATCATCACACTTTCAAAGGTTGGAAACAGTCAAACAATAGGCCATATGAAAACAACTTAAACTGGATCAAGGAGAAGACAGAATTGTGGGGTGTGGAACTTTTCTCCAGATGCAGTGAAGGATTCCGAATGGGAAGAGGACAGCAGGAAGGGAGGCTGTGGATATGTGAGAGATGGAAAAGATGTTGGAAATAGGAAATGGATTCTAAGTCTTGGTGGGAGGACACAAACAGTCTATTCATTTTTCCATGGGGAGTAGAATCAGAGAGTCATTGACAATCATTTCATATGCTACCTTCGTTTGAATAAGCTGGGTTGCTGGTGTTGGTTTCAGGGATTTTGGTAAGGTAAAAATTCTAGGTTCTGCCAGGGTAGCATCATTGCCCCTTCTAGCTAGTCCAGTATAGCCAGTCTGACTTCTTGACTGAGCTAGTGTAATCACCAACCAATCCATGCCTGTTGCTAAGAAAAAAATGCATAAGAGGTGATGAAGAATAGGTTAGACTTTCTTTCTTAGGTGACATAATTTTCTCTTCCTACTTTCTCTTTTGAAAATTTGAAGAAAAATTTTGTTAAAATCAGTAAAGCTTCACATTCAAGGATTTTCCCCACACACAAAACAATGCCTAAAATATGTCTTTGGAATCACCAAGGTTTCTCTTGTAAACATTTTAATAACACTTCTCTCTTTAAAAAATGTGGTTGCTTATGTCATGTTATTAGATCTTTACAGCAACTCTCTTGGGTGAAGCGGTTATTATTAAGTCATTTTATAGAAGTAAGAAAAAAACAGTACTTTTTGCTCTACTTTAGTAGCTTTGGGTTCCTTCAGTTTGACATCTCATACCTGGCACACAGTGGGGCCCCTCAATAGATATTTGTTGGATGAATGCCATTTAAAATATGGTTGGATTTATGAGATTTTTAAATTTTATGTATAGTTTTTTTTAAAAAATGAGATTCTCTTTTGGCTCCCTGCAATACAGTCTTTTCAAGTAGGAAGAAATCTCTGCAGTGACTTAGACAAGTAAATTTTTATTTGGAAAAACTGAGTTAGAAATGTCCCTTTGAGCTGTTCTCCACCCCTAAAAAGCTATCACATATAATTGACAACTTCATTGGCTACATATTTTTTTCAGGCATGATAAAATAATATTGCAATGAAAAACTTATCTTGGAAGTTTTAAGGGAAAAACACTTCAAGACATTAAAATGTAAACCAGCACAATAACTTTACTACTTTAGAATAAAATTTGGTATATGAAAAGCTTGATAGTGGACTGTAGTAGGATTAATCACACTCTTTATCATTTACTGAGTGGTACTTGAAACCATTATAAATGGGAAAGTAAATAAAATAATTGTTGCTGTGAGAGTAACAATTTTCAAGTATTTAAAACATTACAAGAAAGACACACATGAGGGCGCTCTAATCAGTCAGAAACTGGAAGTGCATAAGCATTTCTTGCTAGGACTTGGATTTTTAGTAAGTCAAAACCAATACTATACAGATATACTGATGAAAGAATTAAGGCCCAAAGATATTGTGACTTTGTATGCCCTATTATTGAGAGTACATAGAGTATTAGCATTTTTTGAGAGATTGTACAGCAGTTCCTTTTCAGTGAATTTATGCTGGAAACTTGACTCTCATGCTGGCAACTTCTTATTTCAAATCTTTACCCGGTCCCTGGTGGTCTAGTGGTTAGGATTCGGCCCTCTCAAACCTTTACCCGGGGTATGATATAACTTATTTATAAAATGTGTAGAAACAATTATTTAGAATGTTTATTTTTATGAATATTTCTCTACAAAGTTTATATATATATATTTTTTTACAAGAATTTTATTTATTTATTTGACAGACAGAGATCACAAGTAGGCAGAGAGGCAGAGTGAGAGAGAGGGAAGCAGGCTCCCCACTGAGCGGAGAACCCGATGCGGGGCTCGATCCGAGAACCCCGGGATCATGACCTGAGCTGAAGGCAGAGGCTTTAACCCACTGAGCCACCCAGGCGCCCCCCTCTTTTTTTTGTGAGAGAGAGAGTTAAAGTGAGAGAGATTAGAGGGAGAAGCAGACTTGCTTCTGAGTGGAAAGCCTGATGCAGGGCTCAATCCCAGGACCCTGAAATCATGACCTGAGCTGAAGGGAGACATTTAACCAACTGAGCCACCCAGGTGCCCCTGTTTTTTTTTTTCTTTTTTAAAAATATAACAGCACATTAAAAAATAACCAAAACATAAATACAATACCACATGTGTTTTATTGTTTAGAATACAGAGGAGCTCTATGTTTTGCTATTTACAAAGAGTAATTTTGTTGATTCAATTCAGCTTCTCCCTCCACCTTTGTTTTTTTTAATTAAAAAAATTTTTTTTAATCTTTTATAATTTTTTTTAAAAGACTAATTTTTTTTTAAGATTTTATTTATTTATTAGTTAGAGAGACAGAGAGAGCGAGCACAGGCAGACAGAGAGGCAGGCAGAGGCAGAGGGAGAAGCAGGCTCCCTGCCAAGCAAGGAGCCCAATGTGGGACTGGATCCCAGGACGCTGGGATCATGACCTGAGCTGAAGGCAGCCGCTTAACCAACTGAGCCACCCAGGCGTCCCTAATCTTTTATAATTTTAAAACACTCTTCATTTAAATTCTGTTTAGTTAACATACACTGTATTATTAGCTACTGGGGTAAATTTAGTGATTCATCAGTTGCATCTAACACCCAGTGCTCATAACATCAAGTGCCCTCCTTAATGCCCATTCACCCAATTACTCCTTCCTCATACCCACCTCCCCACCAGCAGTCCTCAGTTTGTTTCCTAGAGTTCAGCATCTCTTATGGTTTGCCTTCCTCTCTATTTTCATCTTATATTATTTTTCCTTCCCTTCCCCTATGTTAAACTGTTTTTTTTCTTAAATTCCACATATGAGGGGCACCTGGGTGGCTCAGTGGGTTAAAGCCTCTGCCTTCGGCTCAGGTCCTGATCCCAGGGTCCTGAGATAGAGCCTGGTGTCGGGCTGTCAGCTCAATGGGGAGCCTGCTTCCCCCGTCTACCTGCCTCTTTGCCTACTTACGATCTCTCTCTGTCAAATAAATAAATAAAACCTTTTTTAAAAAATCCATATATGAATGAATCACATGGTATTTATCTTTCTCCGACTTATTTTATTAGCATAAGATCCTTTAGTTCCATCCACATTGTGGCAAATGGAAAGCTTTCATTCTTTTTGATGGCTGAGTAATATTCCAGTGTGTGTGTGTGTGTGTGTGTGTGTGTGTGTGTGTGTACTCTTCTTCTTGTCTCTCTGACCCTCACCCTTCTCCCAAAGTCCTGAATAGAGTTGGGGGCAGATGGGAACATTGCCATCATCTCTGGGGCAAGAATGTGTATGTGAGTCATTGAGAGCCCAGCCAAGCTCCCCTGAGTTTGGGAGGAAGAGCTGCCACCCTCTCCAGTTATGCATTCTGCTTGTCTGCTCTGGCGCTACACCTGTGTATAAACACAGGTACTCCAGCAATAGCACAAATCAGGGGTGATCGCTGGACACAGGCCCTCTCATTTCTTCCAAAGCACTCAGTGTGCCGGTTCCCAGTTGGGCCTTGTGAGCTTGCCTGGCACTCATATATACCACATCGTATTTAACTATTCGTCTGTCAATGGACATCTGGACTCTTTCCATATTTTGGCTATTTTGGACATTATTATATCAATATTGTGGTGCATGTGCCCCTTTGAGTCCCTATGTTTGTTTCTTTTGGATAAATATATAGTAGTGCAATTCCTGGGTCTTAGGGTAGCTCTAAGTAATCTCTATACCCAACATGAGACTTGAATCCTGGATCCCAAGATCAAGAGTCACACACTTCTCCAACTGAGTCAGCCAAGTATCCCCACAAAGTGTTAATTGTGCTTTATTTGTACTTAAACCTGATTCTCAACTGATTTCTGTGGTTACAATACTTAATCTTTTCACCATCTTTGAATCTTTGATATATTCTTAGTTTGTTCTTTGGCTTTCATATAAATATAAAGTTACCAGGCTGCCTGTGGAATTTTCAGAGAGAAGGCTTATAAACATCTAATAAAAGATTTTATTAGAGAGGAACTATAATAAGAATATAGAATATAGATACTCCCCTACCCAAAATCAGTCTATGACAATATTTGTTTTATAGGCAAATTTTCTTCAACTTAAGTGCTACCATTGTCATAGGAAGATTTCCTTCATTGGGCACCCCATACAACTTGGCCAGTTCCACATTTCTACTTTTGCAAAGGATTTCTTTCCTTAAATATTAAACTCACTTTTTTTCAAAAACAAAGTAAAAAAATGAAACAAAAGAAAACCTAGGGCTCTCAAGGAACAAGATTTCTCATTTAAGGGGTTAGATGGTGAAAAAGTCTGTTATGAATCTTATTTTCTAATTTTTCTTATTAATGACATATATATATGTATATATGGCATGGCTATACATTTGGTCCCTGATTTATTTGCATTTTATGAATAAGAAATTAATGAAGGTCCTTGGCACTACTTTAATACAAAGCATGGGATTTTTATTTATTTATTTTATTTAAGTAAGCTCTATGCCTAATGTGGGGCTTGAACTTATGACTTATGAACTTATGACTCCAAGATCAAGACTACTGACTGAGCCAGCCAGGCACCCCAAAGTGATTTTTAAATCAGGAATGCAAATACTAGATAACATTATAAATACCAAAAGTTGTGTTTCTATTTATGTTTTGTCTGTATTTAGTTAAATATATCAGACAAGTAAAAATTTAATAGCATGCATATGACTCTATAATTTGGCCCTGCCCACCACTCAACTTAATTTCTTATTACTTTCCATTAAGTCATTGCACATTGGTCACATTGGTCTTTCTGCACAGCAAACATGCCACATGTCTGCCTGGAACAGCACCATTATACTTTCTGTTCCCTCTACTTGGAATATTCTTATTATTTTATTTCTTTCCTTTGATCATTGGAATGAAAGCTCTGGGATAGCAAGGACCCTGTCTGTTTAGCAAGTTTCTCAATAGAAAACAGATGGTACAGAATAATCCCAAAAAATCCCTTATTTTTTTTTTTTAAAAGATTTTATTTATTTATTTGACAGAGAGAGAAGGAGAGAGAGCAAGCAAGCACAGGCAGAGGCAGAGGGAGAAGCAGGCTCCCTGCCGAGCAAGGAGCCCGATGTGGGACTCGATCCCAGGATCCTGGAATCACGACCTGAGCCGAAGGCAGCCGCTTAACCAACTGAGCCACCCAGGCGTCCCCCCTTATTTTTTTTAAGGGGTTATTTACAAAGAGGAAAGTATGTGGAAACCCTGGAGCATTTGTGAATTTACCATCTTTAGGCCCCAAATGGCTAGAGAAATAGTTATAGTAGTTAGTAGAATGTAAAAAAGACAGTACACAAAGTTGGCTGCCTTGAAAGATCAGTAACTCTCCCTGGAGAGACACAGCAGGCCCAATGTGTCCTTTCAGTGATGTAGCCAAAAGAATTAAATACCATAACCCCATCTTCTTTTCCATTGTGTTCTCCTGCCTGAACTCTATTGGCCAAACCCAACCAAAGCATGAGAACCCTTTTCATATGGACTGTTGGATCAGTCTCTAAGAGCAGAGTGCAGAGTGGTGAAGGCTGAGGAGTGAATCTAGAAGGGTAAATGGAAGACACGTGTCAACTAGTATATTTGCACCACCTAGAACAAAGCCAGACACAACAATTTTGGAAATGTAACAGATTTATTGAGGTATGTCTGATTTTTACAGAGAGACTTATTTTTACTGCTTTTGTGCTTCCTTCTTTCCTTATCCTTGGGTATGGTCTTTCCTTCCCACTCAAAGGGTCCCCGTTGACATTTCTTATAGAGCTGGTGTAGGGGGTCATGAATTCCTTTTAACTTTTGTTTGTCTGGGAAACTCTTTATCTCTCCTATTCTGAATGATAGCCTTGCTGGATAGACTATTCTTGGCTGCAGATTTTTTTCCTTTCAGCACTTTGAATATTTTATGCCACTGTCTTCTGACCTGCAAAGTTTCTGCTGAAAAATCAGCTGATTTCCTTATGTGGTTTCCCCTGTGTTTAACTGCTTTCTTTTCTCTTGCTGCTTTTGGAATTCTTTCTGTATCACTATTTATTGTCATCTTAATTACTATGTGTCTTGGTGTGGACTGCCTTGGCTTGATTTTGTAGGGGAATATTTGTGCTTCCTGGATCTGGATTTCTGTTTCCTTCCTCAGATTTGGGAAGTTTTCAGATGTTATTTCTTCAAATAAATTTTCTGTCCCCTTTACTTTTTCTTCTCCTTCTGGGATCCCTACCACGTAAATGTTATTACATTTAATGGTGTCACTGATTTCCCTAAGTCTGTTCTCATTTTGCATATTTTTTTTCTTACTTGCTCAGCTTGATTACTTTCCATTACTCTGTTTTCTAGATGATTGATTTATTCTGCTTCATTGAGTCTGCTGTTTATTCCATCTAGTATATTTTCTTTTTTTAAACATTTTAAAAATTTTATTTACTTTTATTTCTTTACATTTTTTATATTTATTTATTTATTTATTTATTTTAAAGATTTTATTTATTTATTTGTCAGAGAGAGAGAGAGAGCACAGGCAGACAGAGTGGCAGGCAGAGGCAGAAGGAGAAGCAGGCTCCCTGCCGAGCAAGGAGCCGGATGTGGGACTTGATCCCAGGACACTAGGATCATGACCTGAGCCGAAGGCAGCTGCTTAACCAACTGAGCCACCCAGG
>ML104783.1:349360-375130 GCA_003697995.1 Taxidea taxus jeffersonii
CACTCTGTCTGCCTGTGCTCTCTCTCTCTCTCTGACAAATAAATAAAAGTCTTTAAGAAAAAGATTTTATTTATTTATTTGACAGACAGAGATCACAAGTAGGCAAAGAGGCAGGCAGAGAGAGAAGGGGAAGCAGGCTCCTTGCTGAGCAGAGAGCCCAATGCGGGGCTCAATCCCAGGACCCTGAGATCATGACTTGAGCTGAATGCAGAGGCTTTAACCCACTGAGTGACCCAGGCGCCCCGTCCTTCTCTTTTAATATTGAGTTGGCTATTCTGGATCTTTTCCCTCTCCATATGAGCTTCAACATTAGTTTGTCAATATCCACAAAATAATTTCCTAGGGTTTGGGTTGGGATGGATTGATCTGTAGATCAGGTTGGGAAGAACTGGCATCTTGACAACACTGAGTTTTTCTACTTATGAACATGGACTGTCTTTCCATTTATTTAGTTATTTGATTTTGTTCATCAGAGTTTTGTAGTTTTCCTCATGTATATAATTTTGTATGTTGCAAATTGACCTTAGAAATTATTATACATAGTTCAACCAATTTATTCTGCTTATACGGTAAGTCCTGATACATATAAGCTGTGGGAACCAGGATCCAGATAGCCATACTAAGGAGTTCTTGGCTTTTCTTGTTCAAAAGAGCATTTCTTCCTGGACTTAAATATTTTAATGGAGACATAACAACACACTTGCCAGATTCCAGCCTTACTCTTCATTGACATAGTATAACATGGCAGTATTATATGGTTCTTTGTGTGACCTAGAGCTAGTTAGCTCCCCTCTTTGTGCCTCAGTTTTCTCATATATAAAATGAGGGAATAATACCCCTTTTCATAAGGTTGCTATAGAAATTAAATAAGGAAATATATGCAAGTGTTTATAGCATAGCACTAGCCTATGCTATGTGCTCAAAAAATGATAGCTAGTAGTAGTTTGCTATTTTTGAATTTTCTTTCTTCAGAATTTTAAACTGTGTCAGAAAAAACAAACATCTATCAATTTTACCAAATTTCACACTTAATTCAATCTGATATAAATCTAGTTGTATTCATGGTAAGCTTGAAGTAGTAATGTAAAAGGATTTTGTTTCATTGGTTTTGGTTTTTCAATTGTGAAAGGAGTTCAAAGGAGCAACAGAATGAAGCATACTTAAATGGTGAAACAATATTCCCTTCCATCTACTCCCCACTCCTCTGCAATCATCAGCATTCATTTCCTTGAGCAAAGGATGATAAAAGTGAAAAGCTTTTGAGTTAAAAGAACCTGAACTTTTGAGTTTGAAAAACCCAAGGCCTAAAAGATTCAAGATATAGAGTTCATGCCATCAACAGTGGATTTGGAAGAATAGATGAAGGATGAGCTTGCTTACTCCACTCTGGACTAATAAAATCTTTATGGGCCCAGCAGGATGTGCACACAAGGAAAGAGCATTCATGAATGTAAACATGAAATGTGTAGGCAACAGGCCTGAGAGAGACCCCACCTTATTAAAGAGGCCAGCAGACCCAAAAAGGCCCTACTGCCAGGACCAGCCAGGCATCCCAATACCTAGCAGGGCCCATGTAGGAATGAACACATGGCAGCTTGAATAGATGTGGCCCAGAGGCCACAATATCATGTCCACCTCTGGAACTTAGGTACAGCCCAGGAAAGGCAGGAGGGGGACATTCTGGATTCACTGAGATTAAGTTGCTATTAGGTGGAATGGAGGCTCAAAATAGGAATTAGGTCTAGTGATATAAAATTAAGTTAATTTTTTATGCTCCCGAGTTAAGGTCTTAAACCTATAAGGATCTAAATATGTTCTCAATGTCTTACTGTAATGTTTTCAAATGTAATATCTTTCTTATATCTGAAAAACTGTAGCCTGCCTCCCAACCATCATGCCTAGAAAAAAGGTGTCGTTGTCCATGATGCTAATTACATATTACATAGAGAGTAAATGCTTTAACCATACCAGGGTAGAATTAAAATACATACTTTATTTGGAAGGGCTCCTAAATTTGTAAAAAAACTACATTTTAGAATACTCGGTAGTTAAAATGATTTCCATGTATAGATGCTAAGTGGTCTAGACTTGCTTTATGAAGATGGGCTCCCTCAAACACCACCATCTTAGATAATTCAGCATTCAATGCAACAGCGAAAACATAGCACGTTAAATCTGGCTGGAATGTAGATAGAGACTGACATGTTAGATTTAGTACAACTGTAGAATTAATACTCAAAACCCCCATGCTGCACAGTTTTCCCATATGCTACATAAAAATGCTATATAGTTTCTCACTCACAAGCTGCTATACTAGGGTGCTAGCTGATTTTATGCCTTCAACTTGCTTCATGTTTTCATTTATATACAATAGAGTTTTATATCACATCGGTCAGCCTATTGCAAAATAATTTATGACAAAATCATAATTTATACAAAGTATTGATTTAGCATTAATTTCCAAACTAAAAGTCAATGAGTTATAAATCTGTAAATAAGTCAGTGAAGCAAAAGACATAAATGACAAAAAAATAGTTATTGTGTTGTGTATTTGCTTTTTAGAGAGCTACATGGGGAAAATATATGGGAGAAGACTTCATAAAATTTAAAATTAGTAACATAAAAATAACACAATACACAAAGAATTAGACTATCTCAACAAAATTGTGAAGAAAAATCACCCAAGAATCTGGTTCATAATTTTGACATACTGGCATCACAGTTCAGTTGAATGATACCCTGCAAAGGAAAGCATCTTCACACCCTAGTTCTTCCAAAAAATTTTGGAGCTAGATCGATAACACAATCTATTTAATTCTCAGAATATCATGTTTCTGTTTGTGTGCATATGTTTGAATATCTTTACTATTTAAAAGACCACATGGAAGACATTACCTTGGCAATGTAATATTCCAAACCCCCAGTGGATGTTTGAATCTCCTCTACTATGTGCTTTATAAGCAATCACCCTGCCTAGGTTTGATCACCTGTAGTGATGGGAACTCATTGTCTTGGATACATAAAGGTCTATTTGTATTAGCTTTGGCTGGTTACTTAGAGATTAAGGCAATGCCAGTTCAGTTTCCATTTTGATCAAAGAAAATCTTTTTTCTAAGACCATATTTAGCAGATCCTTTGCAACCCAATCTCAGGGGTGTCAAGTGGGCATAATAGAGATCAGATAAAAGAGTCATTATGTTAATGAAGGTACCATTATTGCTTGGGAAAAAGTTAACTCCTTCATTTTGACACATTTTATTGATAGTTGCTGTTTTCATTAGGTACTATCGTTTAGTGAAAAAAAGTCAGGGTTTTCATTTGGAAAATTATGGCATGAGAATGTACATTCTTGTCAAGAGTCTTAAGATCTACTGTGATTGGACTGATTAGGTTTAGTTCATGTGCCCATCATTGGCCAGGGAAATGGGATGCATTAGGCCTGGTCATGTGCTTTAACTCCAGGTCCAGGGGTAGTGTCTTATAAGATCACGTTGACTGTGATGGGGTGAGCAGTGAATCACAAAGGAAAATTAGGGCTGTGACCCGGTCTCCTCTAAATATTGTGCAGGTTGTATACTGCACAACTTCAAGGGTCACAATTCACACAGTCTGCCATGTGATTGCAGTGTACAACCACTGAAATTTTTTTGTGCAGCTGTATGCAGTAACCCTAAGTTGTGACTTGGAAAAGAAATAATAAATGCAGGGGGGCACCTGGGTGGCTCAGTGGGTTAAAGCCTCTGCCTTCAGCTCGGGTCATGATCCCAGGGTCCTGGGATCGAGCCCCACATCAGGCTCTCTGCCCAGCAGGGAGCCTGCTTCCTCCTCTCTCTCTCTGCCTGCCTCTCTGCCTCCTTGTGATCTCTGTCTGTCAAATAAATGAATAAAATCTTAAAAAAAAAAAGAAATAATAAATGCTGGAAAAGCAAATTACAAATATCCTCTATTCTGATTAACTACTTTTGCTTATCTATTTGCTCCCTAAAAGTTTAAAAGAGTACTTATGATATGATTTCCTTTCTTTCTTTCTTTCTTTTTTTTAAATTAAGATCCCAATTTTGGAGCACCTGGGTGGCTCAGTGGGTTAAGCCTCTGCCTTCAGCTCAGGTCATGATCTCGGGGGCCTGGGATGGAGCCCTGCATAGGGCTGTCTGCTCAGTGAGGAGCCAGCTTCCACCTCTCTGCCTGCCTCTCTGCCTACTTGTGATCTCTCTTGTCAAATAAATTTTAAAAAAATCAAAATTTTAACTATTTCCAGGTCTGTTTATATATTTTGCCTCTGAAACAGTAGTTTTTAAAAGTCTTATTATTTATTTTTAATTTAAGTTAGTTAACATATAGTGTAGTATTGGTTTCAGGAGAGATTTTAGTGATTCATTATTTACATATAATACCCAGTGCTCATTCCAACAAGTGCCCTCCTTAATCCCCATCAGCCATTTAGCCTATGCCACCACCTACCTCCCCTCCAGCAACTCTTAGTTTTTTCTCTACATTTAAAAGTCTCTTATTGTTTGCCTCCCTCTCTATTTTTATTTTATTTTATTTTTCCTTCTCTTTCCCTATTTTTGTGTTTTTTTTTCTTAAATTTCACATGTGAGTGAAATCATATGATATTTGCCTTTCTCTAACTTTATTTCTTGCAAACGGAAAGATTTCATTCCTTTTGATCACTGATTAATATTCCATTGTATATATATATCTACACCACATCTTGTTTCTCCATTCATCAGTTGAGGGATATTTGGTCTTTTTCCATAATTTGGCTATTGTTGATAATAATGTTGTAAACATTGGGGTACATGTGCCTCTTTAAATAACTAATATTTTTTTTTGAGTAACTATTTTTGTATCCTTTGGATAAATACCAAACAGTGCATTTGCTGGGTTGTACAGTAGTTCTGTTTTTAGCTTTCTGAGGAAACTCCGTACTGAAACAGTAGTTTGTTTGTTTTTTTAAATATTTTTATTTATTTATTTGACAAACAGAGATCACAATCAGGCAGAGAGTCAGGCAGGGAGAGAGGAGGAAGCAGGCTCTCCGTGGAGCAGAGAGCCCGAAGTGGGGCTCGATCCCAGGACCCGGGATCACGACCTGAGCCGAAGGCAGAGGCTTTAACCCACTGAGCCACCCAGGCACCCCTGAAACAGTAGTTTTCAATTCTTTTTCCTGCTACAATATGCACAAAGAATGACTTTCATGTAAGTTTGCGCTGAGGTTACATACAATCCTGAGTGTGTTCTCAAACTCTGCCCCTTTGTCTTTCATTCAAGAAAACACAGCTGTGATCTCATGAGCTCCATAGGAGAAGAAAGAGCTGTGGGCCTGATGGGCCATGTGGTGTTCTTGAAGTGTGAGTCCTGCCCTTGCCCGTAGCAAGTCAAGTAATGTGGGAGACCTGAGAGGATCTCCAGTAAACTATATTTTGAGGGAGGTGCCTGCAGGAAGGAGTGTCTGGCATTTTGGTATCACAGATGTCCGCACATCTGTTTAGGCGGCAACACTGATCTGTCTCCTGTGCCTGAGTGAGGAAAGACAAATATGAGAGAAATGAAGACAAGGATGGGGCTTGGTGTAGCAGCCTGTGTTCCTGTATCAGGATAAGGATGTGAGCACCTCTCAAGAGTCAGGGGCTATAGAAGAGAGCTGCCTGTCCCACAGAGCTACTCACTGGCTGAAGGTACCCCAACAGCAAGAGTCTAAGGGAGACAGGGACAGAGGTGGCAGAAGTAAGGCTGGAACCAGACCTCTCAAGACTGAGAACTGAGTTGTGGTGAGGCCCCATCAAACTCTGCATAGAAACCATGTAGTAGGGCGCCTGGGTGGCTCAGTGGGTTAAGCCTCTGCCTTCAGCTCAGGTCATGATCTCAGGGTCCTGGGATCGAGTCCCGCATCGGGCTCCCTGCTCGGCAGGGAGCCTGCTTCTTCCTCTCTGCCTGCCTCTCGGCCTCCTTGTGATTTCTCTCTGTCAAATAAATAAATAAAACCATTTTTTAAAAAATTATTTATTTATTTATTTATTTATTTATTAGGGAGAGAGCTCAGGCAGACAGAGTGGTAGACAGAGGCAGAGGGAGAAGATTTAACTTAACCAACTGAGCCACCCAGGCGTCCCTAAATAAAATCTTAAAAGAAAGAAAGAAAGAAACAAACAAACAAACCACGTAGTAGCCTTAGAAGAGGTGGATAATTGGACACCTGACTCACAGAAAATACTTAGGTGGTCATGGTGGTGAGCTACCCAAATCTCCATTCAAGAAGGGACTTTGCTTTTCAACTGCAGGGAGTGCAGTTAGCTGAGAGCTTCCAGCTACTCTATCTCTGGTATTAGATGTAGAATTTGAACTGGGGCCTATGCTTTTTCTGGGTGGCCCCTAGTCAGTGGCAAAGCACAGCAGAGGTATAAAGCCTGGCCACTTCTGCCTGATGCAAGACTCCCCTACTATGCAATCTTTGCTCCAGAGCTGCTTATTGGTTGACTGAGACTTTGTCAGACATGCATCCCAGTCTGAGGTTTTCCTGTTCTGTTTCCCCCAACCTATCCTTTATCTTTGGTAGACATTATTCCTTAGTAAGCATCCTGTACTCCTAACTCTGTTGTAGCCTCTACTTCTGGGACCACTTGTACTAACACAGTATCCTTGACCAGTTAGGATTTACCAGAGAAATAATGGAGAGAGAGATGTTGGCCTTTTTCATCCTTCCTCCAATGCCAATAGCTGGGGAGTAGGACCAGAAAGGTGAGGAGAGAGAAAAAAAGCAGATGATGCTTCCTTCCCATTCCATATCTTTTTAGCTTTGTGTCAAGCCTTCCCTGGGAAGGAAGGGGGATGAGGAAGAAACTAAGTTAAAATTAGGGTTGCCAGATTTGCAAATAAAAATATAGGATATCTAGTTAAATTTGAATTTCAGATAAACATTGTATACTTTTGGGATGCCTGGGTGGCTCAGTTCGTTGGGCGGCTGCCTCCGGCTCAGGTCATGATCCCAGCGTCCTGGGATCGAGTCCCACATCGGGCTCCTTGCTTGGCAGGGAGCCTGCTTCTCTCTCTGCCTCTGCCTGCCTCTGTCTGCCTGTGCTCACTCTCTTTGACAAATAAATAAATAAAAATCTTAAAAAAAAACACAAACAATATTGTATACTTTTTTAGTGTAAGTCCCAAATATTGCCTGTTTCTTTCTTTTTTTTAAAGATTTTATTTATCCACTTGAGAGAGAGTGAGAGCACAGAGGGAGAGGGAGAAGCAGACTCCCTGCTAAGCAAGTATCCTGATGTGGGACTCAATCCCAGGACTATGGGATCATGATCTGAGCCAAAGGCAGCTGCTTAACTAACCAAACCACCCAGGTGCCCCAAATATTGCATGTTTCTAAATATAACCCTTAAGTTTGAAGTTTTTACCAGACGTAGTTGTTTGTTTATTTGTTTTAAGGGCTAGACTTTTAATACTCAGTAGGGATCAGAAAGTTGTCAGAATTTGTCCAAGATCTTAAAGAGAAGAAAGAGATTCAACATTCCACAGCTGGGCCCATGAGGGAAAAAAAAAAAGTTTCAGATTTCTACCCCCTGTGGTGAAATTCTTCAATAAACTGGTTATATACATAAGCATATAGAGTAAATCTTTCAAACACTTCTATAGTTTAATTGTGATTAGTAACAATTACTAGATGCTAGATTGTAACTGTAAGGGCCTATTTAGCCAAAACGGCTCCATTTCGGTTGAATAGCCATTTTGTTGTTTATGCAGTAAAACTTAAACCAACCCTGCCCCCCCTCCCCCAGGGGACTTACTTAAAAACAAGTCCTGGAAACCAGTCCCATGTCACAAAGCCCAAATACAAGGGCGGGTCAGGCCAGGTGGAGGTATCCAATTAGTGGGGGCGCATACTGTCTCCAGAGCTACCAAGGAGTATGGGCCCTGCCCTTTGGGGGCCTTTTGGGTGCCAGTTCTGACCAAGGTGATAGGTTAGTTCAAATGCCTACTATAGGGTAAATTGTAATTCAGTTGGTGACTTATGTGTGACCTAGCCTGACTGTGCAGTTTTCTCTGTGTCATTGGCCACCTGTGCATGGCCAGGCCCAACCACACGGCCTTTGCCCTTAAAAGCCAGTCTGTAAGGCAGAGAGTGTTCGCCTCTCTTTGTAAGAGACAGCCCTGGCAGGTCAGTTTGATTCTGGATGCTTGGCGTGAAATAAAGCTTTCCTTGACTTTCGCTTTGTATCAGTCTCTCTCCTTTGATTACGGACCCAACAGTAACAACAGCTTGGTGTCTTCTAGTGAACCCTGCTCTCAAAGACACTTTAGTGGAACGGCTTTTATGTAAGCTGAAGGGTATAAAAAACCTTCTTATACTCTGAAAAACTCTTAGTGCGGTCCAAAAGAAGGTGAAAAAAAAGAGCTTGGTCCCTTTTGCCCTGCACGTGCAGAAAAGTCTGAATCTTTAACCTCAAGTAGCAAGTTCTTCCCATTGGGATCTAGCCATGATCACATGCTGCGGAAGAAGAGGTAGCTACTGCACCCTCTTCTCTCAGCTTTCTGTCAAGGTCAGCAGCTAGACAGATCTCAGAGTGGAGAGGGTGGAACTTAAAATTGCTTATGAAATAGAATTGTTCTGAGGAGGAGCAGAGGGGCAAGTTCTGGAGGAAAAAACAAGAGACAATTTCCAGAGGGCAAGAGAATAAAATATAGTGAAGAAATATAGCTCAGACACACATATTGTGCTAGGTATGTATTGGGATGGGGGCAGGCAATTACAGGCTTAAGCTTGTGAATGAATTAATTAATTGAACAAGCAGATATTTCTTGGTTCTTGAATTTTAATCACACCTTTAAAGAATATTCCCATAACATTTATGTAAAAAACATATCTGACTGGGAAGAAATATACCACAATGCTATTTCACACTTGAAAGATCTTGAATGATTTTTGGTATATTCTCTTTCTATGAACTGTGTATATATCATTCTTATGATTCTTAAACAGACCCATTTGTGCTAGCATTTTAATACCATAAATAAATGCCCATAAAACAGTTTTTTTAACTTCTTTTGACTCTTTGCAGTTTTCATTGTTTATAGCAATGTAATGATTAGGAATATTTTTTCATCTGAAATTGACTTGCAAATGATTATCTACTTGCACATATCAAATAATCGTATAAATGGAATGAATAATGGGGAACTCTGATACACTCCCATAGCTCTATTAGAAAGGGCAGTTTTTTAAATTAATAATTTCAGGGTGTCTGGGTGGCGCAGTTGGTTGGGGTCTGCCTTCAGCTCGGGTCATGATCTTGGAGTCCTGGGATCAAGTCCCATGTCGGACTCCTTGGTCTATAGGAAGCCTGATTCTCCCTCTCCTTCTCCTGCTCCCCCTGCTTGTGCTCTCTCTCTCTCTCTGTCAAATAAATAAATAAAATCTTTAGAAAAGAAAAAATAATAATTTCACATCTGGGTTAAAAGACCAACCTAAATAATTTATATGTGTTCCTATGTTAATACAATGTAGTATACTTTAAGTGAAGGAAGCACTGGATTGATAAGAACCATCAAGTTTATAATTGTTTTTTTTTTTTTTTAAGATTTTATTTATTTATTAGTTAGAGAGAGAGAGAGAAATCGAGCACAGGCAGACAGAGAGGCAGGCAGAGGCAGAGGGAGAAGCAGGCTCCCTGCCGAGCAAGGAGCCCGATGTGGGACTCGATCCCAGGATGCTGGGATCATGACCTGAGCCGAAGGCAGCCGCTTAACCAACTGAGCCACCCAGGCGTCCCCTTATAATTGTTTTTATGTCAGGCATTTTATAGAGAGATTTTCTATAAAGGTCACAGAGAACGTGGATTCCATAAAATCCAGGTAGTATATTGATCTCACATCTGTAAATCAACAATTTAATCATTAAATGGATGCATTCATAATAAATTTAAATTTAAAATTATGCAGATTTTATATTTTTTTCAATAGAACAATAAAATACCAGCATAGAAATCATCAACTGAGTCTCGTGCCTCTAGACAGAACCATGATTAAGTCATCTTAGGTAATTGTCCATCCCAATGAGAGTCTATAACATGCTCAGTATTCTATTCTTTTCTTTTCTTTTTTTTTTTTTAAGATTTATTTATTTGACAGATAGAGATCACAAGTAGGCAGAGAGGCGGGGGAGGGGGGAGCAGGCCCCCCGCTGAGCAGAGAGCCCGACATGGGGCTCGATCCCAGAACCCTGGGATCATGACCTGAGCTGAAGGCAGAGGCTTTAACCCACTGAGCCACCCAGGTGCCCCTCAGTATTCTATTCTTTTAAAGATTTTTCAACAGAAGTTTCTTTATTATGTTTAATTCAAGTATTTGCTTTTTAGTTTAATCCCACATCATGTGATTTTATATTACATATAGGAATTCATCCCATTATAGAAATTTATGCAGTAAATGTCCTTATTCCATCACTTTATTTTACCCAGTGTCACTCTGATGGAAAATATTATTTCATTTCATATTTGTCATTAATATTATTTGCATATATTAACTATATTTTCTTCTCTTTTATCAGAGAGTAATGATTTGTATTACATTGCCTATTTGATATCTGTATATGATTCTTTCTTTTCTCATATGGTTTGCTTTGACAAAGCACAAAATTGTCCTCATATATTTATCTGTAATTTACAAGTATACTAGACTGAAGTAATTTGAGTTTGAGAGAGAGAGAGCATGAGCAGTGGGGAGAGGGTGATGCAGCCTCCTGGCTGAGAAGGGAGCCTGATGCAGGACTTGATCCCAGGACCCTGGCTGGGATCATGACTTGAGCCCAAGGCAGGTACTTTACCGACTGAGCCACCCAGGTCCCCCTCCCATTTTGATCTGGCCCTGTGATTAACTTCTCACCAATGGAATATAACCAGAAGTTGATGTGCAACCTCCTGCACTTACCCTTAAAGGGTGGAGGCATTTGGTTCTTCCCTTTTTCCCATCATATACATGATGGCTGGAGCTCCATTTTGAACCATAAGGAAGAACTCCATACCTTTAGATGGTAAAGCATACAGTTGAAGCATTCTGGATTCCAGATGGCTGCACAGCCACTGCAGCATCCTAAAATGTCTACGTCCAAACTTTTATGTGAAAGAGCAATGAACTTGGACTTTAAGTGTTCATTATTTTTGGTTTCTGTTACATGCAACTGAATCTATAGCTCAATAATACAGGTAGGCAACAAACAAACACAGTACAGAAACAGAACAAACTGGTGGTTGCCAGAGGAGTGGGGATTGGGAAATAGGTGAAATAGGTGAAGGGGATTAAGAGGTACAAACTTGCATTTATAAAATAAGTAAGTCATGGGCAAAGGAAGCAAGAATATGCAATGAGAAAAAGTCTCTTCAACAAATGGGGATGGGACAACCGAACAGCTACGTGCAAAAGAATGAAACTGGACCACTTTCTTAAACCATGCATAAAAATAAACTCAAAATGGATTAAACACCTAAATGTGAAACCTGAAACCATTAAAATCCTAGAAGAAAGACAGACAGTAATTTCTCTGACATTGGCCATAGCAGCATTTTTCTAGATCTATCTCCTAAGGCAAGGGAAACAAAAGCAAAAATAAACCATTGGGCTACACCAAAATAAAAAGCTTCTGCACAGCAAAGGAAACAATCAACAAAATAAAAAGATAACCTATTGGAGGGAGAAGATGTTTGCAAATGACATAACTGATAAAGGGTTATAATCCAAAATACATAAAGAACTTATGGGACTCAACACAGGAAAAAATAATCCAATTAAAAATGGGCAGAAGAGTTGAACAGACATTTCTCCAAAAAGACCAACAGATGGCCAAAGAGGTGAAAAGATGGTCAATATCACTCATCATCAGGGGAATGCAAATCAAAATCATAATGAGATATCACATCACACCTGTCAGAATAGCTAAAAAGTATAAGAAGCAAGTGTTGGTGAGGATGTGGAGAAAAAGGAACCCTCATGCACTATTGGTGAGAATGCAAACTAATGCCCCCACAGTGGAAGACAGTGTGGAGGCTCCTCAAAAAAATTAAAAATTTTACCATATGATCTAGTAATTCCACTACTGGATATTTACCCAAAGAATAAAAAGCATTAATTCAAAAAGATACATGCAGAGGCGTCTGGGTGGCTCAGTGGGTTAAAGCCTCTGCCTTCAGCTCAGGTCATGATCCCAGGGTCCTGGGATCGAGCCCCGCATCAGGTTCTCTGCTCAGCAGGGAACCTGCTCCCCCCCACCGCCCCGCCTGCTTCTCTGCCTACTTGTGGTCTCTGTTGTCAAATAAATAAATAAAATCTTAAAAAAAAAGATACATGCATCCCTATGTTTATTACACCTTATTACAATGGCCAAGTTATGGAAGCAGCCAAAATGTCTCTCAATAGATTAATCAATAAAGAAGAGGTGAGATAGATAGGTAGATAGATAGAAAGATATAGTGGAATATTACTCAGCCATAAAAGGGAATGAAATCTTGCCATTTGCAACAACACAGATGGATCTAGAGGGCATGGTGCTGAATGAAATAAGTCAGATAAAGACGAATACCATATGATTTCACTTATATGTGGAATTGAAGAAACAAAGCAAACAAATGAAAAAAAGAGCCAGACCAAAAAACAGTCTCTTAACAGTTTGGTAGAGAACAACTGTTAGAGGAACATCATTTTCTCAGAGAACAAACTGATGGTTACCAGAGGGGAAGTGGTTGAGTGAAATAAGTGAAAGGGATTAAGAGTACACTTACTGTGATGAGCACTGAGTAATGTCTATAATTGTTGAATTGTTACATTGTACACTCAAAACTAATGTAACACTGTATGTTAACTATCCTGGAATTAAAATAGTCATGAAGATAAAAAGTACAACCTGGGGAATATAGTCAAGAGTATTGTTATAACATTGTATGGTGACAAGTGAGCATAGCTCAATGTATAGAATTGTCTGCTCGCCATGTTGTACACATTAAACTAATATAACATTGTATGTAATCTGTACTTTAATAAAAAATAATACAGGTAGGCAGTAAGGACTCACTAAATTGACAGAGGGCTGGAAGGCTTTGAAAGAAGACTGAATGCAGGGGAGACATGGAGGTATACAATTTTAGCACCATGCTACTGCTGCTGGGAGCAGCCTGACTCCCAGATGCCCCTCAACTTTGGTTCAATCACTCAAGATGCAAAATTCTGGCAAGGAGCATTTTGTTGCTTGAGGCCCTGTGTCTGCTGCTGAGTTACACCAAATGGCAGCTGGAGGAAAGGTCTGGTCCTGTTTCCATAGAGAGCCTCAGCAGTGGGATATAGGTGCCAGGAATAGTCCGCACATTAATAAAACACACGACAAGGAATTTCATCCATAGGAAGATTGAGCTACTGATAGAAAGCAGGCAAGGATGCTGGACAGCCATGAAAAAACAGCAGATATGCTCTACTGAATCAAGGCAAATTAAGAGAGGCTATTTTTCCATTTAACTTAAATCTTTCCTATTTTGGTGGATCCATTTTGTCATAAAACATTGCAGTTTTCTTTCACAATACCTTTACTTTAAGTGGCACACATTTATCATTTCTTCTAAATTCTGTTGCAAGCAGATTCATGGGCAGCTTATAGTACTCATATGCTCTATCCTACTTTTTGGCAATAGCATCATGAAAAATAATGGCAACATTGCATAAAAGCTACAATTAAAGTTCTGTCTTTAGATCTTCAAAATACTTCTTAAGAATAGTAGCAGCATGTGTATGTGTATAAAAAAAAAAAAAACTTCTTAGCAACTGAAAAGCTATTAGCATTCTTTCAAAAGCCAGTATCAGTCTTGGAATCTTGTGTTTTTTCCAGCTTAATTGAGATGTAATTAACCTCTAACGTGTGTAAGTTTAAGGTGTACAGCCTGTTAATTTGATATACTTACATATTATGAAATGAATATGACATAGGGTAGTTAACTCTTCCATCACCTCACATAATTACCATTTCTTTTTTTTTTTTTCTTTTTTGTGATTAGAATATTGAAGAACTACTCTCGGCAACTTTTAAGTATATATAGCAGTATCATCCACTATCATCACCACGCTGTACATTACATGCCCGGGACATTTTATAACTGAAAGTTTGTACTTTTTATCAACATCTTCCCATTTCTTTTCCCCCACCTCCTATGCCCCTGGCAACCACTATTTTGGGTAGGACTTCCAATACTATGTTAAACATAAAGGGTGAGAGTGGGCACATTTCTGCTGTTTCTGATCTTAGAGGAAAAGCTTTCAGTGATTCACTGTTGAGTATGATGTTATCTGTGAGCTTGTCTTATATGGCCTTTATTATGTTGAGATACATTCCTTTTATACCCAATTTATTGAGAAATTTTATCATGAAAAGATATTGGGTTTTTGCCAGTTGCTTTTTGTGAAGCTATGGATGTGATCATATGATTTTTCTTTCATTCTACTAATGAAATCATACTTACTGATTTGCTTATGTTGAACCATCCTTACAACCCTGGGATAAAGCCTCTCGATCATGGTGTATAATCCTTTTAATATTCCGTTGAATTCTCATATTTGCCAATATTTTGTTGAGAATTTTTGCATCTATATTCATTAGGGATATTTGCCTATAATGTTCTTTTTTGTGTATGTGGTGTCCTTATCTGACTTTTGTAGAAGGGTGGTGCTGGTCTTGTAAAATGAGTTTGGGAGTCTTTCCACCTCTTCAGTTTTTGGAAGAGTTTTGAGAAGGATCGGCTCTAATTTTTCTTTAATGTTTGGTAGAATTTATCAGGGAGACCATCTGGTCCTGGTCTTTTCTTATTGGGAGATTTTTGATTGCTGCTTCAGACATCTTACTCATTATGAGTCTGTTCGGATTTTTAGTTCTTTATGATCAGTCTTGGTAGGTTTTACATTTTGAGGAATTTGCCCATTTCTTTTTGGTTATCCAGTTTGTTGATGTACAATTGTTTGCGGTAGTCTCTTACCCACTGTCTTTCTGTGGTGTTAGTTGTTATATCTCCTCTTATGTTTCTGATTTTATTTATTTGAGTCTTCTTTTTTTAGTCTAGTAAAAGTTTTTCAATTTTGTTTATATTTTCAAAAAGTACCTCTTCAGTTTGTTGATCTTTTAAATTGTTTTTCTCGTCTCTATTTAATTTATTTCTGCTATGATCTTTGTCATTTATTTATTTTTTCTGTTAACTTTGGGGTTAGTTTGTTTTTGTAGTTCCTTAAGGTGTAAAATCAGGTTGTTTATTTGAGATCTGTTTTCTTTATTGCTATACATTTTTCTTTTAGTACTGCTTTTGCTGCATATGTTTTGGTATGTTTTCGTTTCCATTTTCATTTGTTTTAAGATAATGTTTAGTTTTCTTTTTTTTTTGACTCATTGGTTATTCAGAAGTGTTTTGTTTAATTTCCATATATTTGTAAATTTTCCAGTGTTACTCTTGTTATTGATTTCTAGTTTTATACCATGGTGGTCAGAAAAGACACTTAGTATGATTTTAATCTTAAATTTGCTAAGACTTGTTTTGTATTGTAATACATAATCAAACCTGGAGAATGTTCTTTTTTTTCCCCTTGGAGAATGTTCTGTGTGCACTTGACGGGGCACCTGGGTGGGTCAGTTGGTTAAGTGGCTGTCTTCAGCTCAGGTCATAATTCTAGGGTCCTGGGACTGAGCCCCACATTGGCTCCCTGCTCAGCAGAGAGCCTGCTTCTCTCTCTCCCTCTGCCTGCCACTCTCCTTACTTGTGCTCTCTCTCTCTCTGTCAAATAAATAAATAAAATCTTAAACAAACAAAACACAGCTATTTTGAGGGACGCCTGGGTGGATCAGTGGGTTAGGTGGCTGCCTTCGGCTCAGGTCATGATCCCAGCATCCTGGGATGGAGTCTGACATTGGGCTCCTTGCTCGGCAGGGAGCCTGCTTCTCCCTCTGCCTCTGCCTGCCACTCTGCCTGCCTGTGCTCTCTCTCTCTCTCTCTCTCTGACAAATAAATAAAATCTGGGAAAAAAAAAAAAACCCACACAGCTATTTTGAATTCTTTATTGGGTAAATACCCATTGGGACATTTGCTATAAGATTATTGTGCTCTTTTCTGGTCTCATGTTTCCCTGATTCTTCATGTTCTCTCAAGTTTTATATTGCTGTCTTCACACTGGAAGTAGCAGCCACCTCCTCCAATTTTTACTAACTGCCCTCTCCAATTGCCCCAAACTTACATATTTTGGTCACTAAATTTGGGGGTGAATTGTTACACAGCAATACGTAACAGGAACATTTGTATATGTAGTCTTCTTTTTTGTAGTGGCTCGATAGTATGCTGTTTTTTATAAAAATATACCACAGTTTATGGGGCGCCTGGGTGGCTCAGTGGGTTAAAGCCTCTGCCTTCGGCTCAGGTCATGATCTCAGGGTCCTGGAATCAAGCCCCAAGTCCGGCGCTCTGCTCAGCAGGGAGCCTGCTTCCCCCTCTCTCTCTCTGCCTGCCTCCTGCCTACTTGGGATCTCTGTCTGTCAAATAAATACATAAAATCTAAAAAATAAAATAAAAAATATATATATACATATATATACACACACACACACCACAGTTTATTTAAACATTCTCCAGTGTTTCATTAATACAAACAACACTGCAGTGAATATCTGTATACATATGTTATGTATATAGTGAAAGTATCTTTATTTATTTTTTTTAAAGATTTTATTTATTTATTTGACAGAGACCACAAGTAGGCAGAGAGGCAGGCAGAGAGAGAGGAAGGGAAGCAGGCTCCCTGCCTAGCAGAGAGCCCATGCGGAGCTTGATCTCAGGACCTGATCATGACCTGAGCAGAAGACAGAGGCTTTAACCCACTGAGCCACCCAGGCGCCCTGTGAAAGTATCGTTAAAGGACAAATTCCTAGAAGTAGATGTTGGTTCAAGGATTTATGCATGTGTAATTTTCTTAGATACTTCACGATGGCCCAATAAAGTCACATCAATTTTCATAACCTTCAGAAATTTATAAGAATGCCTATTTTCTCGTATCACCAATATAGTGTGAAATCAACTTGTTTGCTTTTTTTTTAATCTTCTAGGTAAATCTTCTAGGTAAAAAGTGGTATCTCAAATGTAGTTTGTTTGTTTGTTTATTTATTTATTTATTTATTTGAGAGAGAGAAAGAGAGCATGAGCACAGGGAGGAGCAGAGGGAGAGGGAGAAAGAGAATCTTAAGCAGAGTCCACACTAAGCACAGAGTCTGATGTGGGGCTCAATCTCAGGACCCTAAGAGCATGACCTCAACTGAAATCAAGAGTCAAATGTTGGGGTGCCTGGGTGGCTCGGTCAATTAAGCAACTGCCTTCAGCTCAGGTCATGATTCCAGGGATCTGGGATCGAGTCCCACATCGGACTCCCCGCTTGGTAGGGAGTCTGCTTCTCCCTCTACCCTTTCTCCTGCTTGTGCATGCTCTCTCTCTTTCTCTCTCTCTCTCACATGCTCTCTCTCAAATAAATAAATAAAATCTTAAAAGAAAAAAGAGCCAGATGCTTAATTGACTTAAGCCATCCAGGTGCCCCTCAATTGTAGTTTAAATGGGGATTTCTTTTATTATGAGAGAATTTGAACATCTTTTCAAATTCTTGAATAATTTATAATTCTTTTCCAATGAATTGTCTGTTCATATGTTTTTTTCTGCTAGATTGCTGGTCTTTCTTTTTATTCAATTGTTAGGGCTCTGTAAAGAAATTATGTCTTTGTGATGTGTTGTAAATTATTCCCAGTTTTTCATTTTTTCCCTTATAATAGTTTTTAGTTATGCAGATTTTTTAAAAAAAATCATTGGAAGGACATTTATGAGATCTACCCTCATAATAAAATTTTAAGTGCACAATACAGTATTGTTATATATAGGCACACTTTTTTAAATTTTTTTTTAATTTTTATTTATTTATTTGACAGAGAGAGGTCACAAGTAGGCAGAGAGGCAAGCAGAGAGAGAGGAAGGGAAGCAGGCTCCCCGCCGAGCAGAGAGCCCGATGCGGGGCTCGATCCCAGGACCCTGGGATCATGACCTGAGCTGAAGGCAGAGGCTTTAACCCACTGAGCCACCCAGGCGCCCCTATAGGCACAATCTTTACAGTATTTAAAAATTTTTTATATAGTTCAATTTATCAATTTTATTTTTGGTATTTTCTGGGTTTTGTGTCATACTTAGGCATTCCCTATTTCAATAAGACTTAAAACACTTTTCTCTACTACCTTTTACAAATGTATCTTTTATGTCTGGAATTTATTTTGCAGTATGGAGTGATGTAGGAATCAAACTTAATTTTTTCCATATGACCTACCATTTTTTCTAATATCATGTACTAACTATACATATTGTTTTGCAAAGCATCATTAATAACCAATTTATCCTAGAAAAAGAACTTGCATGCCCACATGCTACCATAATACTGTAAATGTTTTAGCAAAAATGGTGCACAGTATTCTACATGACCTATCTCATTTAATCTTTAAAGAATCCATATCCCTATGAGGTATTCTCATTTTGGGCTGTGGACCCTGATTTTGAGAGGGGTTTAAGTAATTTTCTTAAGGGGATAAGGCCTAGGATGTGGCAGAGTCAGGATTCAAAACCACTTCTCTCATGCCTCAAATTCTGCTCTTACTGACAATACTATATATGAATGGGAATGTCTGGCTTTAAACCATATACCATTCAGCTTACCTCTTCATAACTTAATATTCATAAATTAATAAAAGTCCCTTTTTAACTAAAAAAATTGTGAGGCTATTTTATGGCCCCAGAGAACACCTGCTTCTGAGAAAAGGCTTGTTGGGAAGTCAGTTGCCATGTGCTGCAAGTGATGCTGATGGTAGTAGGAGCATATTTGTGGGTCACCTGTTCTCTTTCCACTGTGTATATTATATCCCTGGTCCAGTCAAGGTAGCTGAGAAATTAGTTTGGTTATCAAAATATCTAAGGATGTTCAGCTCAAATCCATTCTGATCAGATATAGATCAGAGGTACCAACAACCTCCTCCTTGGGTTTGATTAACTTGCTAAAGCAGCTCACAGAACTCAGAAACATCTTATTTATTAGATTATCAGTTTATTACAAAAGAAGGTAACTCAGGAACAGTCAGATAGAAGAGATGCATAAGGCAAAGTGTGGGGAAATGGGCAGAGTTTCCATGCTCTCCAAGTAAACTACTCTCCCTGAATCTCCTAGTGTTCACCAACCCAGAAACTTTATGAACCCATGTTTTTGGGTTTTTTAATGGAGGCCTCATTATAACAGCATGATTGATTAAATCATTGGCCATTGGTGATGGAACTCGATCTCCAACTCCTTTCTTCTCCTAGGAGGCCAGGGAGGTGGAAATGAAAGTTCCAACCCTCAGTCACAAGGTTGGTTCCCCGCGCGCCCCCCACCCCAACCCATCTCCATTCTTAGGTGCTTTGCAAAGGTCACCTCATTAACATGAACTCAGGTGTGGTTGAAAGGGGCTTCTTAGAATATCAAAACACCTTTGTCGGGGCACCTGGGTGGCTCAGTGGGTTAAAGCCTCTGCCTTCAGCTCGGGTCATGGTCTCAGGGTCCTGGGATCGAGCCCCACAACGGGCTCTCCGCTCAGCAGGGGGCCTGCTTTCTCCTCTCTCTCTCTCTTCCTGCCTCTCCGCCAACTTGTGATCTCTGTCTGTCAAATAAATAAATAAATCTTAAAAAAAAAAAAAAAAACCTTTGTCACTCTTATCACTTAGGAAATTCCAAGGGTTTTAAGGGACCTGTGTCAGGGATGGGGATGAAAATAAAATATGCATTTCTCATTCTAAATCACAATGTCACATAATAGTATTAAAAAGTTTCATTCCCGGGGGCGCCTGGGTGGCTCAGTGGGTTAAAGCCTCTACCTTCAGCTCAGGTCATGATCTCAGGATCCTGGGATCGAGCCCCGCATCGGGCTCTCTGCTCAGCAGGGAGCCTGCTTCCTCCTCTCTCTCTCTGCCTGCCTCTCTGTCTACTTGTGATCTCTGTCAAATAAATAAATAAATTCTTAAAAAAAAAAAAGAGTTTCATTCCTGGATAACTAAACAAGTTGTAGCCTTAGGTTTGCACATTTCTACTATTACTTCTAGTTCTGAATTTAGTGTCCAAGTTCTGAATTCCAGGAAGATAGGGGCAAGTCATGGCAGTAATAAAGTCATTAATGCCAATATATTTTTCTTAAATCATGTGTTCCAGTTATAAATTTGTTGATAAGTCTATTTGGCATATTTATTTTCCTGCTGATTTTTCTTTTATTTTTCTTCCCTTAACGTGGTGCTAAAATTCAACTGAGTAAATTTGAAGGTCTAATTTGCTTTATTCAATGATTTATGAAGCAGTCAGCATCCCATCTCCAAGTTGCTGTACAAAAATGTAAGGTTTTCATAGACAGATGGGACAGGAAAAGAAGTTTTCTTACAAAGAGTGGGTTGTTTCAGGTAAAGACACCTTTCTTTGAGGGAAGGTCAGGCGTTGGTCAGGCATATTACCTCACTAGTATTGATCAGGAAATTCCAGGTTGACTGTTTAAAGGTCACATTCCTGGAGGAGGTTGAAAGGGCAGTTAAATTTTGTTTTGCTGTCATGGGGGTAAGTGACTCCATTTTGGGCCTATTGTGCCTTTTTTTAAACAGTTCCCTTTTTTTGATCAGACTCTCCGCCTAATTGAGAGATGTGATTAAAACTGAAGGCATTTACACCATGATCAACTACTGCTTTGTAGTTCTTGTGGCTTTTAATGATCCTCTGTGTGATATTCACAGGTCATGATATTTTTGCCGAATCCTTGTGGTGTTTATAAATTATGACTTTAGGTTCACAATTTTTAGCTAGTCATTTTTTTCAGTCCTTTTCTGACATACCAATCTTTTTTCTAAAGATTTATTTATTTATTTATTTATTTTAGAGCACACATACGCATGCTCATACACACACCTGAGCAGGAGGAGGGGCAGAGAGAAAATCTTCAAGCAGACTCCCTGCTGAGGACAGACCCCCCCCCCCCCCCGCCCCCCCCCAACCTGGGGCTCAGAGCTCTATCCCAGGGTGCTGAGATCATGACCTGAGCCGAAATCAAGAGCCAGCCACTTAACTGACTGAGCCAGTCTTAGTGAGATCATTTGCTTGGTGTTTAACAACTATGAACATGCATCCAAGCTTTTAAGAGAAGACAGTGCATCAGGGAGAGTACTATGATTACTATAAGCAGGATAATACCCAATGTCTGGAGTGTATTTCCAGCCCAAACCAATCAAAATCAAAGTAGTCAAAGAGGGGCGCCTAGGTGGCTCAGTGGGTTAAGCTTCTGCCTTCAGCTCAGGTCATGATCTCAGGGTCCTGGGATCGAGCCCTGCATCGAATGGGGCTCTCTGCTCAGCAGGGAGCCTGCTTCCCCCTCTCTCTCTACCTGCCTCTCTGCCTACTTGTAGTCTCTATCTGTCAAATAAACAAATAAAATCTTTAAAAAAAAGTAGTCAAAGATATGTTGAAGGAATCACCTTTTTAAGCCAAGTGCCTTCCTCAGTGATCTTATGTAATTGAGCTTTAACTTCCCCAGAAGTGTTAATCCAGGTGCAACAGGTGGTGTTGACCATAGCACAGATACCTCCTTGCTCAGCTAAATGATAATCAAGGGCTATCCTATTACAGAGTACAACTTGGACCAGAGAGTCTAAAGATTTTTGTTGGACAGCTATGGTCCTAGGAGTGGATTCTGTAATATTTTCAAGAATTAAGAAAGATTCCTGATCATATTCTTATTTACATTTATTCCTGATTAGGGAAGTAGAGATCTATTAAAGGAAGCTAATTTTGAATCATGAATACTCCACATGTCTTTTTTTTTTTAAGATTTTTTTTTTAAAGATTTTATTTATTTGTTTGATAGACAGAGATCACACAAGTAGGCAGAGAGGCAGGCAGAGAGGGGAGGGGAGAAGCAGGCTCCCTGCCGAGCAGAGAGCCCAATGCGGGACTCGATCCCAGGACGCTGGGATCATGACCCGAAGGCAGCGGCTTAACCCACTGAGCCACCCAGGCGTCCCTTTTTTAAAAGATTTTTAAAAATTTATTTATTTGACAGAGATCACATGTAGGCAGAGAGGCAGGCAGAGAGAGAGAGAGGAGGAAGCAGGCTCCCTGCTGAGCAGAGAGCTCCAAGTGGGGCTTGATCCCAGAACCCTGGGATCATCACCTGAGCTGAAGGCAGAGGCTTTAACCCACTGAGGCACCCAGGCACCCCTGATAGGTCCTTTCTAACTCAATTACATCAGTTAACTGATGTAAACTCAGGGGAGTTGAATAGTGAGGTGTCTGTCTATAGATAGATAGGGGCAGAGTTAGATAATTTAAGAGGCATTGCCCAATTGTGTGCCAGCCATCTAGACATTCAGAGACCCAGGGAGAATGATAACCACCACAGACAAGATAAATCCTGTCAGGGCACAAACCACTTCCATTAAGGTGGCACTATTAATGGCAAGGATTGTTGCTTTTGCTTTTTCAAGCCAGAGGTCAGTTAGGTTTTCCCCTACCCTGAAATAAAGCATTGTTCTAATTCTAGAGATTACCCTCTATCCCCTTAGCAATAGCCTGGAGATACACACAGTGGGGTATGTAGTGGTGTACTCAGGCCAATGCCAGAGTAAAGTAAAGGAAGAGAAGAGGAAAGGGTTTTATGTTTTGTTAAAGTATGAAGTCTTGATCTGACATCTTGGGAGGAAGCAGTCTACTTCAATGTTAACTATTTCTCTTCCTAGTCAATTTGATGTGGAGGTTTCCAACATTTGTACAGGACCAGGTGTCCAGTGAAGTCTTCTTCAGCAGAGAGATATGTACTAAAGGCTCAAGTCCCTGAAGTTCAGGGAGGAGGACTTGGTATAATCCCTTCCAAGGCGATCCAGGGGGTAGTCTTTGTTCTTAGTAACTCCCAATTAGAAGGGTGGGAGAAAATTGGAAGTGTTAGTGTTACAGGATTTTTCCTTTGGTGCCCACGGTTCTTGGTCACACCACTTTGAAAAATGAATAGTTAGACCAGGCAGAATGGTGTGCAGCAAAGCAAAGTTTACTGGTAGTGAAGCAAAGTTTATTAAGTGATAATACAAAGCTCCCACAGAGGGAGGGAACCTGAAAGGGTTGTGATTGGAGTTTCTTTCTTTTCTTTTTTTTTTTTTAAGATTTTATTTATTTATTTGACAGACAGAGATCACAAGTAGGCAGAGAGGCAGGCAGAAAGAGAGGGGGAAGCAGGCTCCCCGAGCAGAGAGCCCAGTGTGGGGCCTAATCCCAGGAACCTGGGATCATGACCTGAGCCAAAGGCAGAGGCTTTAACCCACTGAGCTACCCAGGTGCCTCTCCATTAGAGTTTCTAAATCCAGGGCTTTTTTTGGGCTTGTTGGAAGGCTGTTTTAATCTGATTAACCCTCCCTGTGCCTGTCATCCAATCAGGTTTTTGTCATCTATCTATCACATGGAAAAGGAGGGAGGGCTCCTTCCAGGGTGGTGTAGAATCCTTCTAAGTGTGGCTTCCTCTTAGAGCAGAGGCCTCTTGTCCCTGCCTGCCTTTCTTCCAACTATCCTTCATTAGCTTGGAAAGTTTTCCAGATATTTGAGGAAATTAGGAAGATCCAGGATTCAGTTTAGTTTATAAGTATATAACAAAACTTGAGATAATTAACCTCAAAACCTCAGAAACTAATATAGACAAAGGTGAAAACATAGTATCCTTCTCTACAATTGCTCCATTTTTTAACCAAAGATAATCATAGTAAAACTAATTTATTACATCAAACTTGGCTTGGTTTGTTAGACAAGTGTAGTAAGAATAGTGATTGATTATACAGGCTCTTTTAAAGATTGTTTTGCAGGAACATTTTATAAGATTCAGACTGACTTTTTCTTACAGCCTCTGAGGCCAGGAAGCCAAGCCAAGGACTGGTCATCAGATTCTAGTTGATAAGATTGCTGGAAACCCTGTAAGCAAGGTGCTGGGCTGATTTTTCCCAAGAGGCTTTATTGACTTCATAAAGTTAACCTTAGTTCCTTAAAGTTGTCTGGTCATATCTGAATCTATGTACATCTCTCTCAAATATGACATTCCAGTCAAAGCCTTGGTAATAGAGCCAATGTTTAAGACAGATTATTATTGAACTTATATATATTAAGTAGTTATATTGCCATTAAAAGAACGCTCCAGGATTTCTGAATTCTGATGGGAAGAAAAGTAAATGTTTCATCTTGTTTATAGAGGAATACTTTACCAAATTGCTGAAAGTCCTAGATAACTTAAGAGCAAGGATTTCCTGGCATGCCTGGATGGCTCAGTTGGCTAAGCATCTGCCTTTGGCTCAGGTCATGATCTTGGGGTTCTGTGATCCCTGCTTAGTAGGGAGTCTGCTTCTCCCTCTCCCTCTGCCCTGCCTCGTACATTCTCTCTCTTTCTCTCTCTCTCTCTCAAATAAATAAAATATTTCTTTAAAAAAAAAAAAGAGAAAAGTTTTCCTTACATTTAGCAAAATAAAACATTATGGAATCAGAAATGTTTCAGACAAAAAGTCATAAAAAATTATAATCAGCCTCAGTTTATTCACTCTGATGTTATTAACTCTTGTTCTGCTTAAATCCAGTTTTTTCTTTTTCTTTTTTTTTTTTTAAGATTTTATTCATCTGTTTACTTGAGAGAGACAGAGAGAGGGGAGAGCACACAAGCTGGGAGACAAACAGAAGGGAAGGGACAGTGAGGAGGAAAGAATCTCAGGCAGACTCTATACTGAGTACAGAACCCTGAGATCATGACCTGAGTGGAAACCAAGAGCCAGCCGCTTAACTGACTGAGTCTCCTAGATGCCCTGAATCCAGTTTTTTCTTTTTCTTTAAATAAAGATTTATTTATTTGAGACAGACAGAGATCACGAGAGAGAGTATGAGCAGGGAGGAGAAGGAGAAGCGGGGCACTGAGTGGGGAGCCTGACTTGGGGCTCAATACCAGCACCCTGTGATCATGACCTAAGCCAAAGACAGATGTTTAACCAACTGAGCCACCCAGGTGCCTCTGAATCCAGTTTTTTCTATTACTTTTTGAAATACCCGTTTCAGTTATATGATCTTAAAGTTATGGGAAACATGTTATTTCTCCAAGAGTCCTTCCTATGAATATCTTTGAGGATGAAGCACTATTGCAGAGATACTTTTGCAAGAGCATCTGAGTAGAACAATAACTCCCGATAAATGACAAAGATTTAAAATACCCATTGTTAAAGTTCTATTGAGAATTCATTATAAGAGAATTGACAAGGAAATTTGGTTATTTCTCTAACATGCAATGTTTTAAAATAATAACTGGAATTATGACTGGTAATATTATACCAGGATATATCAGATTTCTAGGAATTTCATACCATTTCTAGAATACTTATAACACATACCTATGCAAATACAACATAAAAAAGACTTAGTATTAGTTCTTATTTGATAGTGCTTCCTATGTAACTTAACATATCAAAAAGCCTGATTAGTTTAACATTTCCTTTTTTTATAAGAAGACAGAACACAACTGAAGAAAGACAACTATCATATGATCTTCCTGATATGAGGAAGTAGAGAGGCAACGTAGGGGGTTTGGGAGTTAGGAAAAGAATAAATGAAACAAGATGGGACCGGGAGACAAACCATAAGGAGACTCTTTTTTTTTTTTTTAATTTA
>ML104784.1:0-40813 GCA_003697995.1 Taxidea taxus jeffersonii
TTTTTTTTTTTTTTTTTTTTTTTGCTGCTCTGTTTGGGTGAATTCCAGTACCCTGTCTCCCTGTCTTCTAGGTCACTGGTCCTTTTTCTCTGCTTCATTTCACCTGCTATTGAACCCTCTACTATATTTTTCAATTCAGTTATTACATTCTTTCATATTTTCTTATCTATCTCTTAGTCAGAGTTCTCTCTGTGTTCATCCATTCTTCTCCTGATATTGGTGAGCATCTTTATGAACATTATTTTTAACTGTTTATTAAGTGAATTACTTCCTGATGTTTGATTAACATTTTTTCCCAGAGTTTAACCTTGTTCTCTTGTTTGGAGCACATTCCTCTATTTCTTCATTTGGTTGACTCTCTGTTTGTTTCTATATATTAGGTGAAAGAGCTATCTCTCCTGTCTGAGGGGGTGGTCACAGGAAGACTGGGAGTGTGTTTCAGTCTATTGTCTCTGCAGTGCCCTGGGGGTGGTAACTAGCCAAGAACTATCTCTCCACTTATTTCAGTGCTGTGGGGCCCAGAAACACAAGCCAACAGAGCCAGGCTTCAAGGGGTGTCCCTTATGGGATGTGTGTATATGCAGGCTTTGGCAGGACCACAGAAGAACAATGGTCTGAACTATGCATACCCACTGGATTTAGTGGAATGGTATTCCACAGAAGTACTTTTGTTTGGCCAGCTTGCTTGCTGTGTTTAGTGAGCGGGACCACATTGGGGAGCAGTAGGGTGAGAAAAGCATTGCCAATATGGTGGAGGGAGAGTGCAAAAATGGTGCCTGCCAGCACCAGCTATAGCCAGGTAGAAATAGTGCTAAATGGCTGAATGGCACCCACCAGTACCTTCACCCTGGAGAAAGTTCAGGCTCCTGCCCTTCTGGTATATGCCTTTTTTTTTTTTCTTTCCTTTTCCTTTTCTTTCTCTCTCTCCTCTCACTCTTTTCTTTTTCTTTTCTTTTTTTTGAGAGAGAGAGTCTTGAGCCTGAAGCAGCTTCCATAGCCTCCATGCCAGCAATAAGCCTGACACAGGGCTCAATCTCATGACCCCAAGTTCATGAATCAAGATCATGACTCTTGATTTCAAGAGTCAGATGCTTAACCAGCTGAGTCACCCAGTTGCTCCTTTCTGGCAGATGCTTTTAAGATTAACTATAAATCTCCTTCACATATGGTCTAAGTGCTCAACTTGCTTCTTTGGCATAGGGTTCCAGGGTGAATGAATCCATTTGAAATCTTATTAAGTGTGAGTCTTTGGTCCTGTAGCCCTGTAGGTCTCCTGGAAGTAAGCCCTATTGGTTTTCAGAGCCAGATGTTTCTGGGGCTTTTCTCTCCATTGCAGAGCCCAAAGATTGGGATGCCTGATATGCTGCTCTAATTCTTACTCTTCAGGGATATGATCCTTATTTATGAAATCATTCTACTTGTGTGACAATGTACTGGGCATGAGGTTTTTGGTGGAACTGGGTCTCTGTGTAATTGACATATAACACTGTTGTAAGTTGAAGGTGTACAATGTGATGATTTGATATAAATATATGTTATGAAATGATTACTACAAAAACTGTCTTTTTTATAGTTTATTATAATTATGATCCAACCAAGATTAACATACTGCATGTGGCTGATCTCATCTTAAATACCTCTTAGGCTATTACTTTCCCCTCTCCTTTTATCCCACTCATGTTAAAAGAGCTAGGACCCACATCCTGGAAAATTCCCCATAACTATGGATTTGTCTAACACTATTCTTGTAGAATCATTTAATTTGTTTCTTTTGTTCTCATTTCTGTTCCTGTTATTTGATAATTAAGGGTAGAGGCCTGATTAGATTGAAGATTTTTGTGACTTTTCTGTTCATTTTCCATACTGTTTTCAACTGGCAGGAATACTTTATAGGCAGGACTGGTTACTTCCTATTGCCACGCATTAGAAGGCACATGATGCCTTGTCCCAATTTTACTGATGCTATAATTGATAGATGGGTTCAGATAGTGTCAGCCTAATTCATCCATTATAAAAGTGAAAATCAGGGTTTTAGAGATAGGCTTTCTTTATTTATACCACAATAATTGACTGCTGCTCTAATGGTCCATGATTGCTATAGCCATTCATCTAGCCTTCCTCTTAAAAAGCATTTGCACTTTACAAATAAATTAATATCAAAACCAGAGAGTAGAAGAATGTTTGTGTCCTGTTATCTCCCTTTCTTATTATAATCTCCACCCCTGCTAACCTCCTTGTTCTCATTTAAAAAGATATTTTGATATAATTTTTAGACTCTATCTTCTACAACTATTGGGGAAAAAAGAGTGCTTTGAAAATAGTATCCATTTTTTTAGGAAAAACATTTGTCTAATCATAATAGTGGTTATAAGAAAGAGAGGTACTCTCTTACTCTGTCATCATTCTTTCTTATAATTAATGTTTATGTGTCTCTTTTCTCAGTTAGACTCTAAGCTCCATAAGCACAAGAGATTCAGTCTCTCACTATCATCACCTTGCAGGGAACCTGCCTGATACATAGCATATCTTCCAGGCACAGTATTTTATTTTATTTTACTTTATGTTATTTTATTTTATTTTATTTTTCAGTGATCCAAAACTCTTTATACACCACACCCAGTGCTCCATTCAATCCCTCTTAACTCTTGTTAATACCCACCACTGGGCTCACCCAACCCCACACCCCTCCCCTCTAAAACCCTCAGTTTGTTTCTGATTAATGATTTCATGTAATAGAGTTAAGAAGAGCTTGGTCCTCAGTTCATTTCTCATTGAGAATAAATCATCTCAAAATCAAAAGGAGCTTAGAGGTCATCTAGTTCGTATATAATGCTTTCTTTTTTTTTTTTTTTTCCAAGATTTGCTTATTTGAGAGAGAGAGTGGCGGGGCGGGGGGCAGAGGGAGAGAATCTCCCAGAAGACTCCCCACTGAGCATTGGGATCCATGCACAGCTTGATCTCACTACCTGTGAGATCATGACCTGAACCAAAACCAAAAGTTGGATGCTCAACTGACTGAGCCACCCAAGTGCCCCATACACAAAGATTTTTAAGGCAAACACACACTGGCCCCTTTTTTTTTCCCAGCTTCAAAACCAGTCTTCAGTATATAACTTAAAATCAAGAAAGCATCTGGAGCTTGTGGATGATTTTGTGATATTTCTTCTTTTGTGCTTTTATTTATGGTTAGAAATATTAAGCTTTCATCAGCAAATCTGAATAAAGCTTGAAATCCCTTCACGAAGACCTGAAACAGGAATAACCTGTGACGTTGTTCTACCTTGAGCTGAGATCCAAACAGTGCTTCCTCCTGGCAAAATCCATCTATGCAGATCCGGGAAACTCTTTGTGCTTGTGGAGCTCTCCCCCTGGACTGGGCATGACAAGGTTCAGCTTCTTGCATGTTCATTTCATTCAAATAAGCAGAGAACAAGTTTCCTTTCTACAAAGGGCCTTTACCTCTTCCTGAGCTAGTTTTGACAATGGCTCAGCCTTTCATTAAGATGTACTTGGTGGCAGCTCAAAATAAAACCCAGAAATATAACTTTTTCTATCATAGCTCTATTTTCAAGAAAAATATGAGACCCCCAAAATATAAAATCATTATTGGCTTACATCTCCTTTTTAGAAAGAACTGTTGTTACTTTTTTTGGAATGATCTATATTTTGTGGCCTAGTTTTTGTGTAGGGGTCATGTCCATGATTCCAAAGAATTTCTATAAGCAGCAGTTGATTAGAATGCTGAGCTTATATTTTGGAAATATGCCTAGGAGTCCTGAGATAGGAGGTTTGCTTTAAACCAATAAAGATCACGTGACATTCCATGCTCTGTTACTAAATAATTCCCTATGCCTAGTTGTATCCATGGAAACCTGCAACAGTCCCATAATTGTAAAAGGCTCCAAATTGGTCCCTCACAGGTTTCTCCATTTCCAGTCTGTCACTCATACTGTTGTCAAAGTGATTTTCTCTAAGACAAATAAAGCAAATCATTCCTGATTTTATACCTGCTAAATCCCAAACTTCGCTGTGCGTGACATTCAAAGCTCTTCTACGTGGCCCATTCTAATTTTCCAACCTCATGCCCTATCAGTCTGGTCCATATGCCAGGCACAGTTTCCTTTGTACGTCTCCCTTTCTTTTCCATGCTCTTTTCTCATGCTTTATGATGTTTTTCCATCTTCACTTTTTCCTCCTGGTAACCGCTCCGCTGGTCTTTGAAAAACCAATTCAAGGACGCCTGGGTGGCTCAGTTGGTTAAGCGGCTGCCTTCGGCTCAGGTCATGATCCCAGCGTCCTGGGATCGAGTCCCACATCGGGCTCCTTGCTCGGCGAGGAGGAGAGGCGAGGCTTCTCCCTCTGCCTCTGCCTGCCTCTCTGTCTGCCTGTGCTTGCTCTCTCTCTCTCTCTCTCTCTCTAACAAATAAATAAATAAAATCTTAAAAAAAAAAAAAAAGAAAAACCAATTCAAATGTCTCGGGTGAGGTCTTCGCTGGCACCACAAATGGAGTAGTTACACTTTTTTCTGTGTCCCTGTAATACAGAGACCAGGCACATAGAAGATGTTAAATAAATGTTAAGACATCTTCAGTTCCTCCCTTTTTAGAGTTTCCTTCCTTTCATTTGGCAAGTATGACTGTGTCTTTCCCTAAAGATATAAAATCTTTTGACACTTCCTTTTCTCCCTAAACTGCGTCATTTCTTTTCCCATTATCACCTAATTTCTTAAAAGAAAAAAAAATATGTATTGTCTCTCTGAAAACTTAAGAGGTGTTAGATGGGAAAAGTAGTGTTGTAAAATCAAATAAATCTAGAAAATACTGAATTTAACAGTGCCAAGCCGATTTCTTAGTTGAGTGATTGCTCAGTCTTTAATATGCTAATGCCACCAAGGCAGGGTGGCAGGGTGGTATCCTAACTCAAGTGGCTAGAGGGAGACTCTAAAAAAAACTGGTCTTTCCCTGGTGTACATCTGTTTCATTCCCTTTTTTCACTGCTCCAACAATCCCGTGAATTCTGGCTTATGCCTATATCACATACCTTAAACCATACTTAGAAACGTTACCTTAACTCATCGAACCCTTAAGTCAGTGGGTTTCAATTTTGAATACACTTTGAAATCTCCTTGGGAGCTTTAAAATGATTGCTGCTTAGGGTCTACAGCCAAAGATTCTGATTTTAATTCATTATGGATACAGCCTGGACACAGGGATTTATAAACCCTTTCCAGGTAATTTTCAGTGCATGCAAGGTTGAGAACTATTGCCCATTGCCTCATGCTGTTAGTTCATGCCTTTATTCATTTAAGTATGAAGTTCTGAGGATAAAAAAGTAAGTGAGGCATTCTCCCTGATGAATCTTTAGGGTATAATAACAATTACATGTATATACATATGTATGTATATGTGTGCACATACACACACGCACATACTTACATACATACATATACACACACGTGACACAGGTGCAAAGTGTAGCAGTGTTTACACTGAAAATCTCATAGGGTTAGGGAGCACAGATAAAATTTTCATCATTTTTACATAGGGAATTGGGATGGGCAAGAAAGTTTTGATAGAGAAATTCCGTTATGAGGTAGGCATTTGTCTGGTGGGCTAGAGTGCTGTGTAGAAAAGGTCATTTTAGTTTGGGAGAGTCAACATGACAGGGCCTGGTGTATAGCTGTATGGTTATTAGAGTAATTGCAGCAATACCTCAGAGCTGCTGATGACATGAAGGGAAGCATGAAAGATAACATTGGAGATGTAGATGGGGCCTTCATCCTGGAGAGTTTTATATGAGCCCAATAAATGATGTACTTTCTTGTGAAAGAAATGAGGAATTGTTGCAGTGTTTGAATCAGACAGTGGCATGATCGAGTTTGTGTCTTTGATTTGTCGCACCAGTTTCTTTCTAATTTATACCTACCAGGAGCAGGCTCTTTCTTAATTGTCTCTGTGCCTATAGCACCCTTCATAGGCTTTAAATCTCTGTGCTTATTTGGATGACCAATATATATCTTCCCCCGAAAATATTACCTGTGTGCTCTATGAGAGAGGGACTTTGGAATTATTCATGGCTGTACATCCCTTGGGATATACTGGGTACAGAAGCAGCATCTAAACCACAGACAGACAGACATTACCTGTTAAAGTATAGTACTATGCCAGGGGCGCCTGGGTGGCTCAGTGGGTTAAAGCCTCTGCCTTCGGCTCGGGTCATGATCCCAGGGTCCTGGGATCGAGCCCCACATCAGGCTCTCTGCTCAACGGGGAGCCTGCTTCCCCCTCTCTCTCTCTCTGCCTGCCTCTCTGCCTACATGTGATCTCTCTCTGTGTGTGTCAAGGAAATAAATAAAATCTTTTTTAAAAAAAAATGAATAAAGTATAGTACTATGCCAGTCGTGTAAATCACATAGTTTAGAATCAGATCTTTATTTTTTATTTTGCCCCTACATGCTCTCACCTCCTGTCCCTAGAAAACAGAAAGCAAATATTTACAGGTTGTTTTAAATTCTGTTCTGGATACTGTCAGATTAACCAAGTTAATCTGGTAACAGGTTAACCAGTTAACCAAGTGTGTTTTTAGTGAGTGCCTGCTTATTCTATCCCAAAGCCTGAAGGTCTGTGCTATCAGGAATTTTTTACAATTCAAGACATGTCTTCTAACCTCAGAGCTATGTCTCCTAACCTCAGAGCTTATCTAATTGGGAGAAAAGAGGTACCAGTCATAAGTGACAGCTTAAGAACCCAAAGAATGAAATGTGCTAAGTATCTTAAAGATTTTCGAGAAGAAAAGACTCTCTTAGGGCTTGCTGGGCAGCAATAATTGTGGCAAATTTTCTACCATCACCACATTTAGATGCTAATTCAGAAGCTGATCCCAATTGGACACTGTTCATTACACACTAATTACTATTTGCCCTGCAGTGATTGTTATGTGTGACAGCAAGTATAAACGCAAACCTAGATGCTTACCATTGCCCGTCCAATGGGAAGAAAAAGGACTGATTATAGAAGTTGCCATATTGGGGCACCTGGGTGGCTCAGTGGGTTAAGCCTCTGTCTTCGGCTCAGGTCATGATCTCAGGGTCCTGGGATCAAGCCCTGCATCAGGCTCTCTGCTCAGCAGGCAGCCTGCTTCCCCATCTCTCTCTATGCCTGCCTCTCTGCCTACTTGTGATCTCTCTCTCTGTCAAATAAAAAAATAAAATCTTTTTTAAAAATTGGCATATCAAGTTCTTTCCTGTTCTCTCAGATATTAGAGGTGAACGTTTCCAAGGTGCATATCCATGCTTGACAGAGCTTTGACTCTGGATAAATGTCAAAGATAGGTAGACAATTGTATGCTTCAGCTAGAAAACACTGCAATTTTTGACTTTTGTGTATATGGATGTATGGGGAAATGCCTCAAAGGAAATGCATTCCAAGAGATAAGATTTTAAAATAAATTTCATCTCTGCATGCACATGTATTTCCATGTACAGTTGGTCATTTTGAGAGTTGTTTGATAAACATTAAGCACTTGCAGTGTATAAAACCCTGTTCCATGACCTGAGAGGTGACAGAGGTAATTAAGATAAGATCTTTGTCCTCAAAGAGTTCAGAATTCAGAGGGACAAGTAATAGATAATTAAAGAATCGATGCATGTTATAAGAGAAAAAAATGTGTAATTCATAAGAATCCCAGTATATAAAATCAGACATGCATTAAGTATCATAATTCTTTAATTTCTGACTCCTAGTCCTTAATTTTATTTAGGAGAATTCTAGCCTTCTAGCCCATCTAGGAGAATTGTCATTCTCCTTCCACCCCAATATCATCCAAAAGTTTTAACTACTTTCATAGGACTAGCTTTCACAGAACTAACCAACTGAGCTGTTGGGTGATTGGTAAACATTGTACATTGCTTAACATGAAAACATGAATGCACCGCTTGAACCTCCATGGTCTTTTGAGGTCTTATGCCTTCCTGCTTCCCCAGCACATGTGGGGCATGGAAAGCTGGGGATCCTACTTTCCAAGATCTGGCTTATCTACAAGCACTTAACAAATATTTCTATAGGTTTTCCCTTTCTTCAGACCTGCAGATACCTATTTCCTTTTTAAACATCTATAGTCTCCGCCTACCCATTCCCCAGAACCTCAAAGACACCCCCATTTTCTTCTCTACCTTCTACTCATAACACACAACCTCTCCACTCCTCCAAAGTCAGGATACCTAGAACAGTTATTTCAAGGGGTATCAGACCTATAACTTCAGGGTGACTCTGCTGTCAGCCACATCAGATTCCAAAGGGGAAAGTGTGGCTACCTGTTTGGAATTACAGAGAAAGAAGAAGTTGTAGTGCAAAGAGGATATTCTAGTTATCCTGGCACCATCAGAGAAATAGCAAGAGTATAGAAGAATGAGTAACTGTTTCTGAAAACGAAGTGTTTAGGGAGGGCTACAAAAAGAAAGTGACATTTGGGTGGAGTTTGGAGGATTATTAGGAGTTGCTAGAGGGTTATTCTAGGCAAGGGAAACAGTGTGGATTGAGGGACAGAATTCCCATCTTTGTATTCTGTATTCTGTTGTTGGGCAAATGGTGGGCACTTAATAAATGTGAGTTGAATAGAGAGCTGGAATTGTGAGGCATGTTCATGGAATGGCAAGAGGTTTGGTGAGCCTGGAACAGTGCGTGGGGGAAGGTTGAGGGAAATGAAATTGAGAGATTAGGGGTTCTTATAGGCAACACAGCTCTGGAAGTCATCCTTAAGTATTTGGACTTTATTTTGTAGGCAGCGGGGGACACATGGAGTTGTCAAACAGGAGAGTGACATTTTCAGAATGGAAGGTGTACTGAAGACGGGAGTAACTGAAAGCCAAACTGAGTTATAAAATGATTGCCATGGCTCAGGTGAACTGTAAGAAGGGTATGAAAGGGGGCTCCAGAGGAAACAAATCCAATTTCTTTCCATAAAGGTAATTGATTTTCCTACTTTAGAACAGGGCTAAATAGCAAAGATTGGGTAGCATAATGGACTAGGTTGACGTGGAATCCCTTAGACTCACAGGAATGAAAGTCAAGTCCTAAGGGTATTTTGCCAAACACTGCAGGTGCGACTCGGGCCCTGGAATGAACATGCCCCCTCAGTGAAGTTGGAGATTGGAAGCAAGTCAGCTCTTAGATGCCCTGGGGGTATTTAAATGGCTGGATTACATTTCTAAAGATCAGGAAAAGACATGTTAAAACCTCTGTCTAGAGTAAATATATTATTTTGTTTGGAAGTGGATCTTTATGAGAAAAATAAAAGAGAGAAAAACATTTCTATAACGGGTCATGCATGCCATGAAGCTTAACTTACTGCTGTGATGGTACATAAATAATAAGTAAATAGTAAACTTAATAAAAAATTTCCAGCTTTTTTGGTATTTTTTTCAGACTTCATGGTTTATACATTGTTAAATATTAAAGAACTTGTACAGGCTGTGTGAGGTGATGTAGGTGGTGTGTTTATTTAAATATTGTCTCAGGGAGCGTGGTACTATGAAACACAGACATCAGAGGGTAATGATAGCATAAGAGAAGTCTGAGGTACATTTTAATTAGGGGTTTTCCAATAAAATACCTACAAGTTAGAGAAATGAGCATATTCCATGACAGAAAGCCTCAGCTTTTCTCAAAGTCAGATCCTATAAGCCAAAAGAAACAAATGGATATTTTCTTACCCTGTAACTCAACTTCCTTCTGCTACATTCTAATCACAATAGCTGAAAGGGTTTTTCTTCTCAAACTGAACAGACAAAAACCTATCACCAGAATATGTGCTTCTAGCAGTATGGCAAAATAACAGTGAGTTGAACTAGAGCAGGGAGCAGCGAACAATAAGATATAGGGAGGTCAAAGTTACCCTGAGGAAAATGATGCCCATTTCTTTACAAAAAGGTAATTTATTTTTCTGATTTTACTGCTAAGCCTTGGAGCCCCATCAAGGTAGAAAGCCAAATGTGAGATTCCTCTATTAACCTGGGAGTAATTGGATTTTGAATCTTTGTGCGTGTGTGTGTGTGTGTGTGTGTGTGTGTGTGGTGGGGGAGGCTTGATTAGTTAAGACACTAATAAACTTTACATTTCAAGTTATAGATGCATGGCAAAATTAAGAAGTAACTATTAAATATTAAAAGTGAGGTGCCTGGGTGGCTCAGTGGGTTAAGCCTTTGGCTCAGGTCATGATCTCAGGGTCCTGGGATCAAGCCCTGCATCGGGCTCTCTGCTCAGGGGGGAGCCTGCTTTTCCTTCTCTTTCTCTCTGCCTGCCTCTCTGCCTACTTGTGATCTCTGTCAAATAAATAAATAAAATATTTTTAAAAAATATTAAAACTAAATAGATTAAGAAAAGTTCCAGTCAATCAAAAGATAAAAGGCAAAAGAAAAGTATGACAGAAAATGAAATAATGTAGAAAAACAAATTTAAATATAATGATCACATAAATATAAGCAGATCAAATTTGCCAATTAAAAGAAATTAGGGGCGCCTGGGTGGCTCAGTCGTTAAGCATCTGCCTTCGGTTCAGGTCATGATCCCAGAATCCTGGGATCAAGCCCCACATAGGCTCCCTGCCTAGCAGGAAGCCCACTTCTCCCTCTCCCACTCCCCCTGCTTGTGTTCCCTTTCTTGCTGTGTCTCTCTCTGTCAAATAAATAAATAAAATCTTTTAAAAAATAAAATAAAAGAGGAAATTAAGGATTTGAATAATAAAAATCCACCCAAAATGCTATTTGATAAGAGATATACCTAAAACAGAAGGACACAGAAACTCTGAAAGTAAACAAATAGGAAAAAATGTAGTATCAAATGCTAAATAAAAGAAAGTAGGATTAGTTTACAAATATCTGACACAACTGACTTTGGAATGAAGTGAACTATTAAAGATCATTACATGATAAAATGCTTGCTTCATGAAAAAATATTTTAAACTTGTGTGCATTAATAAATTATTCTTAACACATTAGAAGTAAAAGAGTGTATAGAAAGAAATTAATAAATCTACCATAATAATGAGAAGATTGTAAGATATTCTGCCTTATTATGCCAAGGGGTTAAAAAAATCACCATTTCTAGTAGTAGGTAGACCACTTCCAAGTAAAATGCAAATACGACCATAAAAATATTGGGTACTTAAGAATTAATCAAACAACATATATGCAAAATATTTACAGAATAAATTTGTATTACATTTTAATGAAGTTTATTGAACAAGAATTAAATGTAGTACATGCCATAACCATGGATATGAAGATCTAATAAAGACATCATTCCTTCAATATTAATCTGTATAGATTGATTGAAATTCCTATAAAAATCCCAACTTTTAGGGATTATTTGGTATTTTTTAGGATTATTTGGTAAGCTTGATAACCTGATTTAAAAATGTATATGAAAAAAGTAAAGGCTAAAGGAAAAGCCAAGATATTCCTGAAAAGAAGAGCTAGGGAGGTACTAGGCCTCCCAGAAGACACAGTGTGGTTTTAAATTAAGACAAGCATATGGACTAATGAAACAACAGATGACCCTGATACAGAAGTTGAGGGGGCCAGTTCTAGACCTGAGCTACTAACTTTCCATGCCTCAGTTTTCTTATTATTGAAAAAGGAATGAAAATGCTACCTACCTCATAAGGTTCTTCTGGGAATTTAATGAGTTAATTATTTATAAAACATTAAAAGACTGCTTGGCACATGGTATACATATTTGTTAACTACATGTAAACTTAACTTAGGATAGAAATGGCACTGAGAACATTGAAGAAAGGAAGACCAGTTAATAAACAGGGCGATTTTATATTATATGAAAAAATTAATTTGATCCCTACTCCCATCAGATATAATTCATTAAAGGTTGGTCAAACACATAAATGAAAAAGGCAAAGTTTTAAGCATTTTACAAGAAAATGTAAGAAAATAATTTTTTTAAAGATTTTATTTATTTATTTGACAGAGAGAGAGACCACAAGTAGGCAGAGACTCAGGCAGAGAGAGAGGGAAGCAGGCTCCCTGCTGAGCAGAGAGCCCGATTCGGGGCTCGTTCCCAGGATCCTGAGACCATGACCTGAGCCGAAGGCAGAGGCTTTAACCCACTGAGCCACCCAGGTGCACTGAAAATGTAAGAAAATATTATTATGACTCCATCATTAGCAAGTATTTCTTCAGATGTAAACCCATAAATGAAAAGATTGTTGAACCCAATTACATTAAAGACATTCTTTTTATCAAAATATACCACAAGGAAAAAGAAAAGCCAAGTCTCAAAATACAAATATTTGCAACATAGTAGTCAACAAAAGATTTTATCAAGAATATATAGATAACTCTTACAAGTCAATAAAAACAAAAACCAGTAAGAAAGAAAAATGATCGGGGCACCTGGGTGGCTCAGTGGGCTAAGCCTCTGTGTTTGGCTCAGGTCATAATCTCAGGGTCCTAGGATCGAGCCCCAAATCGGGCTCTCTGCTCAGCAGGGAGCCTGCTTCCCTCCCTCTCTCTCTATCCCTGCCTCTCTGCCTACTTGTGATATCTCTCTCTCTCTCTCTCTCTCAAATAAATAAACAAAATCTTTAAAAAAAAAAAGGGAATAAAAATGGTCAAGATACATAACCAAACATTTCAAAAAGGAAAGAAACAAACAAACAAAAATGAACATATGGTAAGATACCAAACCTTACAAGTAATAAGGGAATCTAAATCAAACTAAATTCCATATTGTACCCAGTTGAACATAAAATTAGGAATCCTGACATTGTCAAATGCTATTGAGGTTGTCTCTTATACACTGCGGGTGGGTACAATTTTGGAGAATAAATTGACATTATTATCTTATAAAGGTGAACATTATGACTTGGCATTTCCACTTCTAGTTATATACACTAGAGATTTTTTTTTTACACTAGAAAAACCCTTGTAAACATTCCTTGACCACAGCAACTCTGTTCCTAAAAAGAAAAAGAAAACTTGGAAAAACAAAATATATCTCAATAAGAGAATGCAAATATAACTTATGGTATATTCACAAAATGGAATAATGTACAGCCATACAAATAAATGAACATGGATGAGTATTAGAAACAATATTCAATTGGAAAAATCAAGTCAATGAAAACTATGTATAGTAAAATAATATCTGTATGAAGCTTAAAATTAATATTTGTATGAAGCAATATGGTTTGGGGTAGAGTGATATGTGAATACTAAAACCACACAGTGGTGAAAGTTGTATTACGGTATTTAGGAAAGTTATTACAGCATAAGGGATAAAGAAACACAGGACTGATGGCAGCCAGCATTAAAAACCCTATCACGTTTTTGTTTCTAAGCTGATGTTTATTTTATTACTGTGCTTCAAAACTTCCCTTTACATTGCCTAATGTAAATCTCTCATATTAAGTATAATATAGTAAAAAAGATTAAGTTATATAATCTGAAGGAACGTGGAGGCAGAAAGCGATTCTTTTAGACTTTACCATTTAAAACAAAGCTGGACCTGTAAGCGTTTCTCCCTTCGTGGCACTGGGGTTACCTGAAAGTGGACTTGAGCTTTGCTTTGAAGAGATGACAGACAGAAATGAAATGCAGCTCTTCCAAACAAAGCAGTTGTTCATAGTGACATATCTTCTGCATCTGTGATAGCAGATGCTTTTAAAAGCAACAGAAAGAGGGAGCAGTAGTGGGTGGAATTAGAAGCAAATGCTTATTCCTGTGCTGCTGTGTGAAGCAGATCTGCTCTGCTTCGCTCAGATACACTTAAGAACAATCTAATCTTAGCTGGGACTGAAATATTGGAACTGTTGAATTGTCATTGATAGAAGCTGCCACCATGGCTATTTTCTGAGTGTTTCCATGCTGAAATAAAGCATAGAAGAAGTACAAAGTCATTGGGCCAGAATAGACCTTTCAAGGAAGCTTGGAGTTCCTATCGCTTTCGCTGGGTCAAGTGTAAGCAAAACCGTGAAACTGGCACTCTTTACCCTTGACCAACAATGATATTAGGCAGGAGGAATGAAACAGAATCAGGATGAATGAAATAGAATCAGGATGACACCTTCAGGAGGAATGAAACAGAATCAGGATGACACCTCGTCCCTAGATGAGCTCTTTACAACAAAGGTACACTCATGCCTGTCTTGACCACAAGGATTTCTAGGAAGGGATGCACTATCATGATCACAAATCAAAATGACTCTCCTATCTTATAAGCCCTGTGTCCAATCTGAATTCCTCTGTCTGCATTCAAGACTCTCTCCTTGACCTTACAGAGAACAGCCAGTCTTACAATTTATGAAACAGTATTCCTACGGTTGAGAGATTAAAAAATCGCCCCTCAGTTTTTTACTACCATGATTCACTAATATAGATATATAGATATATCTGTTCAGATCAGTCCACCATTAATTGCTACCATGTAATTATAGTTCCTTAATTCTATTTATTTTTATTTCAGATAATACTGATTCCTTTTGTCTCTGTCCCCTCCAAGCTAAGTATAATTTTTATCCTTGCAATCCAAGTCCCTTATAAACTTAATGAATCATCCTAAAATATAATCCTCATCACACTGTCTTTTAAGTTTTCAAGTGTTGGGCCAGTCAAGTTTAGCTTCTCAAACTAGAATTTAAAGCCCTGACTGATCTCACCTAACTTTAGCTTGCCAGCCTTTTCTCTCTTGTCAGACAGACCTGAGTTTGAGTCATGATCCTACCACTTTCTAAGTGGGCACCAGTTAATTCAACGCGAAACTCCAGTTTCTTTATTTGTGAGCATAAAAACTAAATGTTGATTTTCTTAAAAGCTGCCTCCACTTGAGAAATGGCTAAATTACTTTTTAAAAATAGTTAATATACAGAATTTCCTGTAATTATAGGTTTCGCATGAGAGACACTATAAAATTAGAATAGTAATATCTATCATGTTTTAAAGAATAAATTGAATTTGAGAAATAGCTTAGCAAAGTTGTCCCATAGTAGGTTGTCTGTAAACTTTAAAAATTATCCTTCCTCCTCCTTCGTTTAGGGAAAAAAAAATTGGCTTAATGCTAGAGGAATAATCATGATAAGAATGACTCATAGAGGAAATAAATATAGTACATGATGATGAGATTTTCCTTTACTAAGAAAGGCCTGTCTGGAAGAGGAGAAAGCAAGAGAGAAAAACAGACTCTGTCAGACTTCCAGAGATGGACTGTCCTTCAAGTTCTTCCCACAGTTTACACCAGGGATCTAAGAAGTGGCAGGTTTCTTATTGGGAAAAAAACAAGAAACAAAAAATACCCAAACCCTAAATATTTCATAATTGTTGTTTGCTGCAACTTCTGTTTATTAAATAATTGTGAAAGGAAATAAAATGATGAGTTCTACCATAAGGAAGGAAGGAAGCAGCTGTTTAGCCACAAATACTGGAGTCATTGCGTGTGAAGATGGAGGACTGTCTTTGAATGCTTCTCTACAACAGCAGACTTCATTAACTGACTTTAACACTTTAAAAAATACCCTTTTTTTCTGCTGAAACTTTATGAATATGAGATCAGTAGATGCTGAGTATTCCTTACCCAGGAGCCACCTGATGGTAAAAGGAATCTTTTTATACTTTGCGATATTCTGAAGGTGGGAAATAACAACTAACTCCAAAAGACCCATGCGACCTCTTAGCACGTCAACCCTAAAGTGCATTCCAGATCTGTGAATGATTTGTCTTAGGTGGAGTAAGAATGAAATTACAACACAAGTCCTATATTCACTCCAAAGGACCTATAAAGTCCAAATAGCTTGCTATTTCTTTCCACATTTCAATGTTTCAACAGGGATCCTTTCAGTCTTTTCAAAATATGGGGAGACAGAGCTGAGCGAGAGCACAGCGGCCGCACACTGCCTTTTACTCGCAGCTAGAAGATGTGTCAGATTCTTCTAGGCTGACCTCTTGAATGGGCTGCTCACCGAGACCCAAATCACACAGGGCCTGTGAACTGCTTTAGTATGGTCTCCTTTAACTGTTTCCACCCAAGGATCAAAGACAGAGGGGGTGAACATATATCTTGGGGGTCTGTGGATATGATGGGAGGCAGAGATTGTAAGCAAAAGTCAAAGAGTCAGCAGCTCATTTGGAGATGGGTTCTGTCCTAAAAATCCATGCAAATTTCATACTCCAGACAGAATATTCACACTCTCTACACTTCACATACATTTATGATCCAGGAAAATGTCTGTGGTTTCCTGAAATCCCTGTGGTATTATTGCAAATCCCTGAAACACTGCGGAAGGAAATAAGCAACTGACGGATCCTGTATGTAGCCCAGTTCCTCCCCCTGAGTTCCGGAAGTCTGCCAATAAGATGTCCTTTCCTTCTACTTGTAAGACCTCAAACTTCAAATGCATAAACTTTGCTCCTCATCTTTCCCCTCCTCTTCTCAACTCATTCTCATGGTGAGTGGCACCTTCCAGGCACTCAGCTGCTCAAGCCAGAAACTTGGGAGTCATCCCAGACATCTCGTTCTGCATCAGCCCCCACATTCCATCAGCCCCCAAATCCTGTCAATTGTGCCTCCATCTGTTCTCCTTTCAGACTGGCGTTACTTTCATTTAGCCCTTTCTCATCCCTTTTCTGAATTATTATTGTATGGATCATCTACGTAGTTCCTCTGCCCCTTTGCCTGCTACGTCCCTAGTTGACCCTAGTTGATGACTATCCATTACTTTATGATGTAGTCCAAATTCCTTAGCCTATCTGGACTTTTATGATTTTGGCCTATTTCAATATCCAGCATAATGTCCATACCCTGTGGACTCACTTAGCCAGCCTCCTCATGTTTCTGCCATATCACTGCAGTGTACATTTAGGATCTCCACGTGGCCCATTCTTCTTATGCTTTGAGGCTTTTGCACACATATTCTATTCTTGGAATGTCCTTCCTCCCTTCTCTTCTCCACATGGCTAATTACTACTTGTCTTTGGCTATGGTTTAATAATGGAAGTTCTGATAATATTTTCTCCCTGTAACAAAACCCCCATGTTTTGTTGCCTATTTGGAATGGGTGTACTAGGTATGTGTGGGTTTTTTTTGTTCAGTTTGTTGGTTGGTTTTTGTTTTTGTTTTTTGGTCACTTTACATAGGAAACCATAATATTTTGGCATTATATATTATTGAGTTTTGAATGAAAGTGGAATTGAGGGGCACCTGGATGGGTCAATTGGTTGGGCATCTGCTTTTGGCTCAGGTCATGAGCCTGAGGTCCTGGGATCAAGCCCCACGTCTGGCTCCCTGCTCAGCGGGGAGCCTGCTTCTCCCTCTTCCTCTGCCTGCCACACCCCCTGCTTATGCTCTCTTTCTCTAAAAAAGAAAGTAGAATTGGTTAAGGTCTTATCAAAAAACTGTATTTCTCCTTTAATATTTGATTTAAGAAGGTTGGTATCTTTTTAATGTTATAATTGTCTCTATGTGAGTGTATCTCTTAAAATATAATTTAAATCTATGTAAATGTTTGACATGTGTGGCATTTTCAGGGGGAAAAAATGTCAAGAATGACATTGTTCACAAAGTTTCCCCTGGTTTTTGTCTCCATTTTGCTAGATTGTTTATACTGCTTTGGTGCTTATAAAATACTCCAGGGTTATTTACATACACACACACATATATATATACGTATATACACACACACACACACATATATATGCATACATACATACAGCACTTACTTACATAAATGCTCTTACTTCATGAATTGTGATTGTTTTTCCTAGCTCCACACTGGACTTGAATTTCATGCTTGTGTCTCTAGTCCTTAATACGGTATCCGGCTCATAGTAGGTATTTAAGTAAAATGAACACTTTTTCAGGATGAATGAAAAGATGAATGAATTTATAGGAGTCTATTTGTTAAAAGTCTTTATGGGCATACCATAAGCATATGGGCATAATACTATGATGAATATGATGAATATGATGAAAGAAAATCATGAGGTCCTTATTTATACTGAAGGTTAGGTCTAAGTGGTAGAAAACGTACACACACACACACACACACACACACACACACGAGTTGAATAATAATGCAAGGCATATGTGAAAACTAATAAGAAAGATGTGGGCAACAAGTATATCAATGATAGCAAGTAACTTGAATAGATTTTTAATATTGTAAGAATGCATATATATTTTATATATACATATGTATAACTAAAATGCATGTCAATTCTTTGTAATATTTGCAGAAATAAATTATCTAATAAAAAAGTATTGAATTTAGCTAAAATTTATGAATTCATTCTTCTTGCTCATAACCTGCCTGGTACACCCATTCCAAATAGGCATGCATTGTCTCATTTTTGTGCTCATGCTTGTTCCCTCTACCTGAATAGTCTTTTAGTATTAACAAGACCTTATTGAGTGACTACAATGTATTGGACTCTGAGCTGGCTGCTTACCAAGACACTATTTATTTTAATAACTTACCCTCTTTCTCTGCCTGGAAAATCCTTCAAGGCTCACCTTAATTATCTCCTCCTCCATGAAGCATTTCTTGATCCCTAGAGGCAGAATTAATCAGTTCCATTTTTACAAGCTTTCATAATTTTATAAACATTTCTTTCCACTAAACCAGGCATGGCAAATAGAATTGCATCATTCATCTATTCAAAAGATAGATGGATACATACATACATATATACATACATACATACTATGTGCCAAGCATTCATACTATGTTACTAAACAAAATAGATGATTCTTGCACTTGAGGAAGCAGACAGTAAACAATAACCATAGTTAAAAAGTGAATTGTATAACATGGCATTATGATAAGTGCTGTTAATAAGAAGATTTGGGGGTATCTGGGTGGCTCAGTGAGTTAAGCCTCTGCATTCAGCTCAAGTCATGGTCTCAGGGTCCTGGGATCAAGCCCCCCATGGGCTCTTTGCTCAGCAGGGAGCCTTCTTCCCCTCCCCCTCTCTGCCTACTTGTGATCTCTCTCTCTCTGCCAAATAAATAAATAAAAAATAAAATCTCTAAAAAATAAGTCTTTAATAAGAAGATTTGGAGAGTTTGGGGGGAAAGGTCCTACCAAGTTTAAATGCCTCATTGTGAAAGTGCTATCTGAGAAAAAGACTTGGACAAGGAGGGCAGCAGGCCATGTAGAACAGCTCTCCAGGCAGAGGAGACAGCCACTGTAAAGGTTCTGAAGCAAGAAGTATGTCTTTCTCTACCCTTGAGATTCTAGTTGGCCTCAAGTGTTAACAAGGACCTGGCCACAGATATTTCTTAAACTTTTCTGAGGTACTTCCATTATTTAGCCAGAGTCGAAAAACACTATGCAGATGTAGGGTAGCAGAGATCATCTCAAGTCTCAAGAAACCTATGGAGTTTGTGGGAGAAAGGCACATGAACATAGACACTTGTTATTTAACATGGAAAGTGCCCTAAGGTTCTTGTGCACACAGTGACGTGGAAGGGCTGAGTCCACTTTGCCTGGCCTGAAAGTTGGAGGATAGTACAAGGCTTCCTGGAGGAGCTTAGGTGAATGGAGTCTTGATGAACAGGAAGTAACTAAGGGAAGAAATGGTTGGGGGCGGGGTTGAGAGTGTGTGACTGCTTCCTGAGGGTGATCAGAGGAGTCCATGCACCTGAATCCTGTGTGTCAGGAGGAAGTGACCATATGTAATCCAATATTATAACATGAAGAATTGCAGGAGTTACAACTAAAAATGTAGAAAGGGATAAGATCCTAGGGAAGTTTCTGTCAATTGTGAAGGAACTCAGGCTTTATCCTGAATGAAGTGTGACTTTAAAGGGGTTTGTGAAGCCAGTAACAAGATTTGGTTAGCTCAAATGGCAAATCGATTTCCAAGGAACCCCACTTAGAGCAGGGTGCCCAACTGAGAGTGAAACAGGTGTTGAGAAGAAAGCTGATGATGATCCTAATCAGGGTGGCTTTGTAGAGGTGGAGTAAGCGTGGAGAAGGGAAATCTCAGAGACATATTACTAAGGTGTACTGGGACAGAATTGTGACTGATCGGCTGGGAGGGTGCTGGGCGCAGGGAGAAGAGCTAGCAGTGGGAAAAACCAGATACTGCTCAGGTTTCTGACTCAGGTATGTGGAGATGATGGTTCCAGTCATGAACAAAGGGGACATGAAGCAAAAGCACATTTTGGAGGAGGTTGGGGCTTCCCAGTCTGAACATGCCACAAGTGCCAGGAGGAGCAGGTATGAGGTGATGACCAGCAGGCAGACAGTGTAGAGTGCCGTGAAGTTCCGTGTCTCTCGCTGTGGTCCCAGGCAAAGTACAGTATGTGTTACCCTGAAGCATTTTCCAGATGAATTCATTAGTGTTATCATGTTCATAAAGATCATTAGAGTCAACATCAAAACCTTAGGCAAAGATATTTTAAAGTCTAATTGGTATCCAGCTCCTAAATAGTAAAATTTAGAGCACATTTAGATAAAGCCTGGTCTGAAAAGGAAAAGACAAAACAGACAAACATTGACATCAGTTTGTTAATTTGATATCCCTGTTTAAGAAGTTAAAGGTTTTTTTTTTGTTTTGGTTTTTGGTTTTGGTTTTTCTAAAGATTCTATTTATTTTGAGAGAGGGGGAGTGTGTGTGTGTGTGTGTGTGTCTGTGCAAATGGAGGTAGGGGCAGAGGCAGAGGGAGAGAGAGAGTCTCAAGCAGACTCCATCTTAGCACAGAGCCTAACATGGGGCTGAATCCCATGACCCTGAAATCATGACCTGAGCCCAAAACAAGAGTCACGTGCTTAACTGACTGAGCCACCCAGGTGCCCCTAAGGCTGTTTTTGTTGTTATTTACTACCTAAGGGAAACATTACCTTAAGGGAATGGTATGTAACCTATAACATTATTTTGGAGCTACAAACATAGCAGTAAAAGTGTAGATATCTGTCTTTCCTCCTTGCTGAAGTAAAGAAGTATTTGGAATGGTACCGGCATTTTCCTCAATTCCAGTCTGTTTACATCTAAGTCAGTGACCCTGCTTCACTCAGTGAACCATGCCGAGGGAGCAAGAGCCCTGAGTCATGAGAGAAAGTTCAGCAGATAGACAAGTAAGGCTTGGTTCTTTCACTGCTAATTTGCTCTGCGACTGAACAAGTTATGCCCCTTCATGGTCCTCACTTCCTTTTCTGTGAAGTAAAGTAGTTGGTTGAATAGTTGATTAAGTCCCTTCCATACTGTCATATTCTATGATTCTCTCATCACAGCTGCCTTTAAGAAGTCTTCAAAGCCCTTCTCAGTTGTAAGGAGTTTTGTGAGTGACTCAGAGCTTCCCAGCCTGGAGCCTGAAGATGAACCATCATTGCAAGCTAATGTTGTTACTAAAGAAATGCTAGGAGAAGTGGCCAGTGCTGTAATAACCCCCAGGTTCACGGACAGTTTTTCCTCCTTGCGGTATCTGATTTATCTTCATTGCAACACAGGCTGAACATTTGCTTTTATGTTAAAGATCCTTCTCCTTTTATGACAGAACGTTTATTGTTTCCGTCTAGGGGCTTATGGCATTTGGGTCTTTTCCTGGATGGTTGTGTCTGAGGAAAAGATTGTCTTTTCCTTTTTTCAAGGTAGAGTAACTTTTCTCCTCAGTGGTATTTGAGTGTAACATCATTCCTGATCTACCAACCCACCTTTAATGTTCATGGTGCATCCTTTTCCATCCCATTTATTTCAGTAAGAAGGAATATAGATTTGTATAGTGACTCTTAAGGATCAGAAATTTGTGTTTTATCGTAATAGTCTAATTCTTATTAAGTACCACCTTGAATTAATGAGTTAATGCTTTTCTTTAGATCAATTCCCTTTTTAATTTATTTAAGTACCACAAATGGAAACTGGCATAGCTTGCTACTTAGTTGGTAAATTTTAAAAAGTTAAGATTTGGAAAAAGTTAAAATTAAAAGAAATTTAAAAAAAAATTTTTTTAAATATTTTTATTTTTTATTTATTTGACAGAGAGGGAGAATCAGGCTCTCCACTGAGCAGAGAGCCTGACGCAGGGCTCGATCCCAGGACCCTGAGACCATGACCTGAGCCAAAGTCAGAGGCTTAATCCACTGAGCCACCCAGGAACCCCTAAAAGAAAACTTTTAAATTAAACTCCTAAAATTAGCACAGCCTATTTGTACATCTCTTACCACATGCTGGGCAATGCTGGCCGAGGGAGTAGGTTGTAGCACTTTTGCTGGTTAACTACTGTTGTCCACTGCAAATGTGGTGACTTAAAACAACCACCAGTTATGTGGCTCATAGATATGTGACAGGGTCTGACACAGTCTCCTTGTAGACTAATAATCTAACCTGTACTGTTTCCTGGATGATGGCAGAAGACATGAGACTCTTGGATCAGAGACAAAGGACTTCATTTCTTAAGGCATAGAAAGCAGCATGAACATCAGTCAGCATGCTGGTGTTGGTTTCTCTTGGCCCCCAAGTCCCATGGGGACAATACAGAGGGATCCAGGTGGGTGCTGCACACCCAATAGTTTTTCATGACAACTATCAAACAGTACGATTAAGAAATTCACCTTTTTTAAAAAATAATAAGCCTGGTTTTTGCCTTGGAGGGAAAGATTACCTTATCCTTCAAGATTGCTCACTGCAAATACAACCCTGAGAAATGGCCCAAGCAGAGAGTGGTCAGAATCTTGTATTCTTTATATCCCCATGCAGCAGCTCTCAGGGCTCATAGTGAACTGCCTTTCTCAACATTCTGAAGGCCAGCATTTGGGCTAGGCTCACTGCATGGTCTGCTGATCTAGGCTAGACGTGGCTGATCTCAGCTGGGGGCTGATGGGCTTAAAGTGTCTCAGCTGTAATGGATCATCTCCACATAACATCTTAGTCTTCAGGAGACTAGCTCAGTCTTGCTCACATGGCTCTGGTGACAGGTACCCCAAGAAGGAAAGAAGTGAGGCCTCTTGAGGTCTAGGCTCAAACTGCCACAACATCACTTTTGCTGCATTCCCTTAGCCAAAGCATGTGATAGCCACCTCATTTTCAAGGGGCAGTTTTTCTCTCTTGTTGAAAGATATCGCAAAGATTTAGGACATTTTTGCAATCTACTGCAACATCAGATCCAAAAAGATAGGATTTAAATCTAGACTTCACTTAATCTCTCGGAATCTTAGTTTCCTCTCTGTAAAATGGGGATAAAACTATTAACATCAAAACATAGTTAGTACAACTGAGAAAAAGCAGAGGAAATATCCAGAACTGTGCTTAGGACATAGTAAGAATGCAATAAATAAAAGTAGTTATTATTAAACCCAAAATGTCTATATGCTTATTTAACCAATTGTGGTTTACCTTCCATGTTTATTTTCCATCTGTTCACTTAAGGGATGAACATGTTTGGAAATTGAGGCCTTCCCACCACCCCACACCCCCACCACTCACTCAGCCATTCTGGTTCTATGTATTAGCTACAACTGAAATTCTGAGGTTTTTGCATCTACATGTTGACTCTCTTGAAACTGTGTGGGAGCAAAGTGTGCTGAGTGGGGAAAGGGCATTGAGAACATATGAAAAGAGGGATGTACACAGGGCAATTGACATTCAGTGAACAGAAGGAGGGGAGGGTGTCATGCTGAGCCACCAAAAGGAAGACTTTGAAGAGAGTAAGACTGGTCTCTTCAATAGCAGTTCATTATAAGAGTTCTGTTGGTATGCTTCCCTGTTAAGTGAGTATAATACAGTCTGAGTTTTCTTCTGAAAGCAAAAGGAGAAGGAGGAAAAAAAGGAGATAGAGGAATAAGAGGAGAAGCAGAAGGAGAAAGAGAAGGAGTAGATAGATACACAGATTATGAAGGAAAAGGAAGAAGAAGGAAAAAGGGGAGGAGGAGAAAAAGAAGACTGCCCAAACTAAGAAGTATCTTACCTTGTATGTATGACAAAACAAGGTTTCACCTTTCTTTCCATGTACTCCTCTTCACAGTGTAGGTTTATGTGGCCGATAGAAACACAGAACTGGGCTATTTTGAATGTTCATAAATGTATGTGGCCTCATCTCACTATTAAATAGAAGTGCTAACTATTCTCTAATTTTAGCACATATCTTTTAAATGTCAAAAACCAGATTTTACTGCAACCCCCTTTCCTAGTCCTTAAGCTTTGAGTCACGAGGATAACTTCACTCTATGAAGAAATTGGCAGAAAAGAATAGAATAAAATGCAAAGGAAATGTTTGACAAATTAATTTTAAAACATATTTCTAATCCAGTATCTGGCCAAGTAGGCACCCAAAATGTATTTTCTGAACTAAGTTGATAAGGAGGAGGGGAAAGGAGAAAGAAGGATGTCCCCAGAGACAGAAGTAATAGAAATTAAGGAACTTCCATAGAATGGTAGGCAAAATGAGTAATGCCATGTAGTACCTACTCTGTGAAAACATGGCTGATAAAGATGCAATGTTACCATCTTTCAATAATCTCACAATTTACAGAGGAGATACAGATATAAGAATAAATGATTATAATTAACTAGGATCAGGTCTAAGTCAAAAGTATGCACTGAATATGATAGATGAGGCACCTCACCTTCAGATGGAATCAGGGAAGCTCTTCTGTAGGAGAGAGCACCTGATCAGAGTCTTGAAAAAGTAAGAGTGAATCAGATAAAAAAAATTAGACACAGAACAATATAATTAATTTCATGGGGGAAACTGTAAAGAAACTGGGGTGGAGGTTATCAGTAAATGGGTATATCTAGAGGCCAGAAAGTTGAGTAGGGGCTAGTCCTAGAAGACCTATGTCCATCTTTGTTCTACAGATATAGATTGAAAGACCCCCTAATGAATTTTTTGGTCATGAATTATTTAAAGGTCCATTCTTCCATACATCCATATCTCTACCCATTTAACCACCACCCCCACCTCATCCATAGTTGAGTTGTGAACACAAAAGTCAACACAGATGTTTAGTTATGGTTAGGGACTGCTACCAATTGAAGGGAAACCAAAATAGCAGTAGTTTAACTGGAATACAAGTTTAATTCTCTCTCACACCAAAGCCCAGGTAGTCACTCCAGACTGCTGCACAGTGTTAGGGACCCATCTTCTCCTCTCTTGATGATCCCCCATAGATGGCTTTAGTTTTAAGTGAAGACGGCAGGATAAAAAGGAATTGGGAAAGGGTGCGCAATGTTCCCAGAAACTGCCACAAAGTATTTCCGTTTACATTCCATTGATCAAAGGTTGCCACGTGGCCACATGTAGCTGCAAAGGAGGTTGGGCAATACAGCCTTATTCTGTAACAGGAATGAGTAATGAGCCTTATACTGCAGCTGTTACGAAAGAAAAGTAGGGAATTATAAAAGAGTCATCACTTTTATAGGAGAAGCTCTTTATAAAAAACAACATTACACAACTCTTGGGACTTGTTTTAAATCCTTATTAAGCAAAAAGACCTCTTTTCTCAGGGAAGATCACTCCATACCATACTGGACTACTGACCAGTGTTCCATTAAAGCTTATTTTCTAACTACAATTGCCTGAGCTTTCTTATAGAAATTTCTTTTCACCTCTTTATACATATATACATATATATATATAAATATTTATAAATTTTGAGGTCTTATTAATATGGTAGAAGAGGAAAACAGATATTGTGAGATAACTCTGGACAAGGTGAAGCCAATTCATACGTTTTATACAATTTAGTAATTGGATGGCTATTGATGGCTGAATGACATTGGAACTCAGGACCTCAAGCCTGCAGCAATCCAGCAACAGTATTTAATTCCAACTTTCACATTTAGGAGGTACCCTTTCTTTTAACAATATCAAGCGTGATGCCTGATACACAGTAAGTGTATGATAAAATAATGGTATGTTGAATTTACTTGTACACTCTAACGATGAGGTCAAATGCATGAAGACATATATTTTATTCAGCCATATGTTTATCTAATTCATTGATTAATTCATTTAATTAACATTTATTGAGCTCTTCTTAAGGGCTTGCATGATGCTAATCCTGGGGGAATTATAAAAATTATCAACTTTAGCCTCTACTTTCAAAGAGCACATAAGAGAGCAGAAAGAAAGATGTATACACAAGTAATTTTGATCGTCTAGTAAGTGCTACCCAACACTGAGGAAGTACAATGACGATGTGTTATTTCAGCCTGATATTTGGGATAAGGCATCACAAGGAAGGTAGTACTTGAACTCAGCCTTGCAAGATGAGTAGGGATCCACCAAGGAATCATCAAATATATGAGTAGTTCCTTCGGTGTCAAATAGTACCTAATATCTGTCCCAAATTCAGCTTGACAATATAGACTCTCCTCCCCAGGAGACCTCATTCCGTGCCATGTTCAACAACTGACTAGTTATCTAGTTGTGTACTTGGCAGCTTGTTTTCTCACCGCCTAGGGTAGTTTGAGTTTTCATATATAGTGAATAAATCCCTTGTCACCCTCTAGATACCATAATCATAATCGACCATGAACCAATTATTCAATACCCTCCCTCATGCCTGTTTTCATTCTCCTATCCCATTCTGTTCAATAACACGTGTCTGAGGTAAAGGCTACCATTTATACCCTGAAGCTAGACATTCACCTTGTCTCATTTTCTGAGGTGAAATCAGTTTTTCAGCTGTAGTAAGCATGCCCCTGGAAATGTGTCACTGCCGTTCTCCCCTCACCAGCAAGTATTTTCTGTTTTTCATCGCGAAGTAGTTATGTGTTTCAGGCTTTGAGCAACATCCGAGTTTCCACCAGCTGTGTTTTGCATTGTCCTCATTTTGTATAATTAAGAAAAACAGGAAGCCAATCACTTAAGTAAAGCTGACCCTCTTCATTCTGCAAACCCGAGAAAGGACTACATCAGGGTTTTTTATAGTACAGTTTTTACAAAATTTATCCTGCAATCCACTTGAAAGTGGAACAAGGTTAGAGGAACTGTGACAGCATGGTGGCCTTCCTCTTGACTACAAACAGCTGTGCTTCTCTGAAACCACACAGTCTGGTTTAACACTCTTATATAATTTGATTTGTCACATTGTGAAAGAGGATTCCCTTGCCATTTTTTAATACCAACTCAAATCTTGGGGGCCAAGGGGGCGTTTTGACTTAACCCTTATATCCTCCGTTTGTCCAACTTTTTCACATTTTTTGACCTCATTTTATATAGATATTTGCAAGTGAGTTTCCAAGAAGCCCTAGGCTGCTATTTAGTTTTACTGAAGATTAAAACCAGTAGTATGTATCTGAGAACGAGCTTCAGATTCTATTTTATTAGAGTTTTATTTCCTTATGTAGAAGAGAAAAGCAATTACTTTACTATGTTAAATTTCATCTAGAAACAGGGTTGTGTTAGGGGTCAGCAGCACTAAATTAGATTAAATATTTATTGAGATCATATTTGTTGATCATTGTAGTTGGTGTGGATGTAAAGATATTTAAAATGTAGTCACTGCTGGGGTGCCAGTGTGGCTCAGTTGGTTAATAAGTGTCCGACTCTTGGTTTCAGCTCAGGTCATGATCTCGGGGTCTTGAGATCAACCCCTGTACTGGGCTCCCTGCTGGATATGGAGCCTGTTTAAAATTCTCTCTCTCCCTCCACCCTCTTACCCCCGCTGCCCTGGCCCCACTTGCATGCTCTCTCTCCCTAAAAAAAAAAACAAACCAATGTAGTCACTGCCTTCAAGGAATTCATAGGCTTGTAGGGGAAGTGGATGTGAGTACAACTAAATGTAATTCATAGCAGTATGTATGTTACATGATCAGAGTGCTATCCTGATAAGCACCTGTTTTGTGATCAAACCCATCTCCTATCTATAAAAATTTGATCTAGAGTATCAATGCCTAAAAAGAGATCTTTCCCAGCCAACATTTCAATGTAAGTAATAACTGCTCCTTCTTTCAACAAATACATATTGATCACATATGGTGTTCTAGGCATTGTGCTGTTTTCCTTAGGTTTGGAAATCTTCCCTCCATGGCATCCATAGTGCTCTGTATGTCCGTAGAGCTATCATTTGTTGACAGTATTGTGTTCGAGTCACTTTAGTCATCCAAAAAGCTCTGTGAGGTTGGGATTTTCATCCCCATGCACAAGTGGAAACTGGCTCAGTGGAATTAGATAATCTCCATGGCATTATATAGCAAATAACTAGTAGATTTACATTCAGACCCCTATAAGCATGCTGACTCTCCATTGTATTACTTTTGACATCTCATGCTTTCAGCTAATGGAGACATTGTATGAGTATTGTGAGTGCATGGAGTACTGATGGAAAGAGAACTATTTTATATGTCAGAGGGTTCTACTGGCAACAGTTTAACACCTATGTATAAAACATTTTAGTTTTGGTTTTGGGTTTCAAGTTCAGAAGGAAATGCTTTAAACATACACATCAGGAACACATCAGGAAGGATTAATACCAAGAAAGACTTCAAATGAGATTAAACACAAAAATTGTGACACGGGGTTGGTTGGGGACTCTACTCTAGAGGTCTTTAAAATTAGAATATAATTTTTTTATGTCTCACCAAAAGTCATATGGACTGGATTGACTCTTGAGGCCATTTCAACTTACAAACTGATCACATTACACTGTGGTGTTATCACTAAATTGAGTTGAAACTGCAAACACACCTAGAAAAAAGGACTTTGTGGTTTAATAGCTGTCCTCCAGGTAGCTGCCACTCCAGGTGGCAGTGGCCAGGTACTGACATGTGCTATTCAAGAAAACCACTGAATTGGAGACACTTCAAAAGGACCCTAGATAATATTTGGTCCAAACCATCTGACAATTATGGAAATTTGAGACCCATAACCATGATTAATCATAGTTCTGTGAGAATTGCTTTTTTATTAAAGAAAATCCATATAAATATTAATTAAGCCACATTATATTCAGAATAAAACAAAAATGGAGGTGCTATTTATAGTAATATTTAAAGCAAGAGATATTTTAAGCTTATTCGCATTCTCTTTCTTGCTATTCCCTCCCAATCAGCCCTCCTCCAGCCTCACCAAATTAAGAAACCGTACAGTACACTCTTGGGTGGGGCTTTTTTTAGGGGACAGAAGTCTTCCTTCAGGGACATTTGCAGTGTCTCCAGGGATTCTGCAAAGCCGGTCCCCTGAGGTTGACTCTGATCCAGATCACTGAAGCTCAGTGCTAACAGTGACTTAGGCAGCCTTTTGAATAGTGTTGCCACATTTTTTCTTCTACAGCAGGCATGGAGGGGCAACTCATTCCTATAAACATACCAGAGCTTCTATGAAATCCCTCAAAATATTGCAGGGAAAGAGCATTACAGCCAGTTCTTCTTGTCATAGCATCAGTTAGGTCCTTTCCAATTGTTCTAATCTAGATTAAATAGCTGTGCTTAAAATAGCTAAATGTATTGTAATTGGGCTCCTTTCTCTTCTTCTCTTTGAAGCAGACCCAACAGAACACAAGTGAGTGAGATGTGATGCTCTATCCTCTTAAATCTGCACTCGGTTTTTAAGTAAATGATTTGTAATCATTATATAAATAGCATTAGGATACCTGCAGTGCTTCTCACAAGTGCACATCAGTGTATCTCCACAGTACAATAGGGTACTGCTGTTCTAGCCTAGTTCCCTAAAAAATTTAGGTTAGGAATCTGTCTACTGGAGAAGGAGAACTACTTTCACTAAGATCATATGTCTACTTAGAGGCAGAGCCAGGAACGAGGCACAAGAGTCATTGTACTCATTCTGATGTTCCTTTAGCTGCTTTTCTTAAACTTCCTGGAACTAAGATCCGGATATGCAGGAGTTGTAAGAGCCAAAGTAATTTTAGGATCTGCCTTTTAACTGCTTCAACCTGAAACAGAGAGAGCATCTGAATCCCATCTGTCAGCGAGGCCACCTCGCCCTGTGCTATAACACATTTTGACCCTTTCATTGAGCTTGCAGTGCTACTGCTCACGGCAGAAATGCCTGGTTCCAGAGGAAAGCATACTTTATTGCAGCTCTGGGGATTATTGTCAAAAGGTCATCCAGTCCTTACATTTTGCTGATTATGTTAGAAGAAGGCCTTAGAAAATGTCAGGCTTTAAAAAAATATATCAACATATATTTTAAACGTAAAAAAATCACAGTAGTATTATGCATAGTGTTCCCCGCCTGTATGGACATGCTGTGGGTGTGGATTCATTCATCCATTTACTCATCCTTACGTGCTGCAGTGGCCTACTGTCAGATGTGGCTGGAAAAGTCCGCAGGTGTCAGAAGACCTTTTTTTATTCACTCAGCCAACATGTATTTAATTAGAGACTATTATATTTTAGTAGCTGTGTTAGGTGCAAGGAATGTGGCCTAATAGTGAGTGAATTTTTGTAGAATTATTACTCAAACTTATTTAAATGGACTTGGATTGTGGTTTAAAGAAAGTTGTTTTTTTTTTTTTTTCTAAGAAATCAATTAAATGTTAAAGTTTTTTTTGAATCCTTAGTATCATATGTATAAGGTGTATCAGCTCTGCTGCTTGGAGGAATATCAAGAAATGGAAGATGAGATTCCTGTTAAAATTAATTTAGTTGTAAGGCAAAATACATACATCTCTTAGATTCTCATTTAAATAAATGATGCAAGCAATTTCAAAATACCGTGATATAATTTTCAAACTAACTATTATAAGCATTGAGTAATAAAATGTAAGGGAGGGAGCCCTTTCAGATGAAGCAAACCCCTGAAGGCTTCATGTATGCCTTGGGAGTTTGGGTTGAGTTGAACTCTCCCTCTAAAGTAAGTTAGTATTCCAAATGCAAAGAAGGAAGTAGGTAGCAACTTTTTTTTTTTTTTTTTACATTTACTAGTGTTTTCAAGCCTGGCATTAGGTAGAGACATAGGGACATAGTTATAGGAAGAGTTGGCCCTAGGTTAGATCTTAAGGGACCTTGATGATAGTCATTGTTCAGCCTGTGAAAGTCATGAACAGGGGTTAAACCAAAGGATGTCTTAGAGTTTCTTCCCACTCCAGGGTCACTGATTCTATAATATTTTGTTTGATATTGGAAAAGTATACCCTCTTCAATGCACATTTTGCCCCATTTTGATAAGCACAAGTCAAAACTGGGGAACAAATGCAAGGCTAAATTATTTAAGGGGATTCTACTTTATTGATACCTAGTTGCTATTTTATTTGACATTTATAGTGTTCATCAATACTTAGGAAGTAAAAAAAAAAGTGTCCACTTAAAATCTTCAAATTAATATGTTTTGTGTACCCGGTGCATGGTCTATTCTGGATACTTATTAATGAACAATTTACCTTTCAAATATTTTCTCAGCAATTCACATGAAATGCTACCCATATTTTCTAATACATGTTTCATTCTTGCTATAGACTGTATAACAAATTATATTTCACTCAGTTATTCAATACATATTTAATGAGTACTATAAATAGCAAGTACTGAGCTTACAAGATGCAGAGGATATAAAAATAAATTAAATGCTTAAAACTTAGTCTCCTTCCTCAAGAAGATTACAGTCCAGTGGAGGAGTCACACCTATAAATAAATCAATTACATTTCACCATATTAGAGTTTAAGCTAAGAGCATTGGAAAGCACAGAAGAGGGAACATTGGCTTCCTGGGTGGAAGGCTTCATAGACAAGGTAACATTTAAATTGAGTCTCAAAAGAGTGATAGCAAAATGACAGCCCTCAAGTTCAAAAAAGCACTTAGCTGAGATGTTTGGTAGCATCTGGCATCATGGAGTACATAAGAGTCTCATCCGTGACAGGAGGTTATTTGATTCATGTAATTGCAGAAATAAGAAATAATGCAAAGTATTTAGCATAGTGCCTAGAATAGAATAGGTGACCAGCTAAGGGTAGCTGTCATCTATATTACCATCCAGACCTGTGGAAATGTATGTATTGCTACTCATTTGTACGTACTCCAAATGTCAGGTGTACTTTTTCTTCATAGCTTATATTATGTCTGTAATTAAGAAGTCATTGATGCATTTACCTCTGCCTTCCCTACCAGATTGTAGACTCCATGAGAGAAGGAAATAAAATTATTTTGTTGATTATTGTATTCTTAGGATCTAGCACAGTGCCTAGAACATTAGAGATATCCAATAAATATTTTTGAAAAAAATATGTAATGATAGGAAGACATTAGTAAAGAATGATCTGTTATTAGGCAAATACAATATCAAGTCACATGAAAAAGTGTGAGTACTCTAACTCCAGAAGAATTTTTTTTAGAGAAAGCACACAGGTGTGTATGCACAAGCAATGCGGGGAGGGGAGGGGAGCTGGGGAGAGGCAGAGGGAGAGAGAGAATTTTGAGCAGGTTCTACACCCAGTGCCAAGCATTCTCCATATCATGACCCTGAGATCATGACCTAAGCTGAAATCAAGAGTCAGTCGCTTAACAGACTGAGCCACCTGGGCACCCCTCGAAGATTAATCTATTAATTTTCCTTCACAGCAAAAGAAAGCACCCAGACCTCTTAGACTCCTAGGTATTCCATCTGGAGCTCAGGTCCAGCATATTCCTCATTTTCTTCTCTCAACCTTGCATTACTATCATCCATAAATTAGCCTCAAAGGGAATACTCCATGGGTAGCCAAAGAAAATAACTTTGTGATTTTTCTGTTGTTTTTGACACAAAAAGTAGATCATTCATTTTCTTCTACCCCCCCCCATGACCCTTAACATTTTCTAGGAAGACCCCTCTCCTCCTTCAACCAATATGACATGTCTCATGGAAAGTTTATTAGAGGAGCCCATTCAGATCCCCAGAGACTTCATTACTTTCCAAAGCCATGATGAAGCATTATTCTGAATAAAATTAAGTTCTATTTCTTCCAATTAACAGCAGATGATGAAAGTGCCTGCCAGTTCTGTTGCCTTTCAGCTGGGTGTTTTTCTCTTGCTTGGTCATTTGTAAAATGTGAGCCCTCCTAATGGGGATCTAGTTATTCACTTGAATTAATGAGTTTCAGCTGAATTAATAGTGCCTAGCACACTGTGGGTATTCAATAATAGTCAACAGCAATTTATATGCCGACTTAACGTGCTCCACTTGAGAATGTTGGCTAAAATCAATGTAATGTGACTTTCCTACTAGATTTGACATAAAGAAAAATATCAAGTTCCCAAATTTGGGGCTAAGAATATACAGTTCTTTACTTCTTGGAAAATTGTTGAAAGGATTGTGCAAAATCTCTTGGGAAGAACTTACACATTTCCAAAAGGTACACAAGATCCTCCAGCATACCAATATAAATTTTTTGAGACTTAGATTCTTTGTCCTAGAAGAATATCTGGCACAGAGTAGGCCTTTATCAAAATAATAGCTGAAAATAAATAGAAGGAGCATGTCACAGCAATATGTTAGGGCATAGTGCATTACTTTGCCCCCAGTAGGCACTCAATATCTAGTGATATAAATTTTGAATTAGAATAAAATTTTGAATTAAAATAGAATAAAAATTTTGAATTAAATTTTGAATTAAAATAGAATAAAAATTTTAGTGTAAGTTAACATAGAGAGGAAATCTTCTAGACAAAAACCTAAGAAGATAAAATACAAAAAAGTACTGATCAGGAAAGAGTTACATTCATAGGACTAAAGAGGTGAAGTTAGCAAATTCAGATTATAGTGCAGCATATGGTGCCTAATGCCTTATGGCGTATGTTTGCATGTTAAAGCTTTTAATTACAAGGAATTATAATTCCATAGGGATCCTTATAGTTCTGAGTCTTAAGGACTGAGAGCCTTAAAAAAATCAATATTATGTGCTTGTTAAGTTATAACCTTTGTGGAAAATCAATAGTATCTTTGCTGAGAAAAATATTTGACATGTCAACTGAATTATGGAAACTTTTCATGCCAAAGGCGAAGCCCAAGGATTTAATTAATCACATTCATTAAGTGAGCTACTTTATTATATCAGTATATTATACTGATTTCCATATGCGTACATTGCCTATTTCCTGAGCTATGCCATTTCCCCAACTCCCCTTGACTTACCTCCTGGTGGGCAGAAGCAAGTCTTCCACCTCTTGTTTACTTCCAACTCAGTATTTACTTTTAAATGAATTTAGTTATAATAACAACAACAGTAATAGATAAAAATTCTGACAGTGTAAGCACTGTGTTAAGTGCTATACATACTGATGGAAAATATGAATTGCTTAAAATATTGACCGGTATACAATATTCATTCATTCATTCATTCAGCAAGCTAGTTAACATTCACTGACCTACCAGCTGGCCAGGGATAGCCCAAGGCTCTAGGATAGAGTCAAAGAAAAAAATCTATCTTGACTCCCTGTTGGTAAGTAATGTTTGAGGAGAGAGGGACAAAAAGATTAAAATGTCATAATAAAACATGCCAGCTCTAACAGTGCTATATAAAAATGTTGTAGGGGCTTAGAGGAGTCACAGAGAACTGCTGGGGGAAACCCTGGCATTTTCAGTAGAGTGTGGTATTACAACCCGGACTCAAACTCATTCTTCAGTTGAATGGGTAGAAAAGAAGTGGGAGTGTACTCAGAGTCAACAGTCCTGGCCACACGTGTGGGAGGAATTTGGTGTGGTCGGATAAGACCCTGAAAGATGAAATGTGCAGATGTGCAGAAAATGGGAGAAACTCTGTGTGTGTGTGTGTGTGTGTGTGTGTGTGTGTGTGTGTTTGGAGTGGGAACGGAGTAAGAGGAAATGAAGCTAGAAATTCAGGTTCAAGACAGTTTGTAGAAGGTCTTGTGTGTCAGTCAAAGGAGTCTTGAATGTACTCTGTAATTAAAGGGAGCCAAATAAGGATGATCATAGAGCACTGACAGGTTCTGAATTTTTCTTAAAAAAATAAAAAGTAATTTTGATTACTACTTTATAGAAGGGAGAAATGAGTAAATATTAAGATATTACAATATACCAAAAGGATGAATATTATATCCACAAGGAATCTACTAGGGAATAAATTCTTGCTTTATGAACTTTCTAAGAACACATACTTTCACTCAGACCTCAGCACTCAGCTTTAAATTTGAGGATGCTTAGCTTGCCACCTTGTGGCGGAAACAAGATTCTGCACATGAGGGATGTTTAATCTGAGAAACTGAACAAACCTAAATCAGTGAACCAAAGTATTTGTTCAACTTTATCTTGTGTATTTAAGATAAAGAAGAAGAAGAAAAAAAATACACTTAGAATGAATATTACTGAAAAAAATAAAAAAAATCAGAGAATGATCCTTGACTGCTTTCTCTCCTTCATCTCTCATATAATGTACCCATAAACCATGTTGATTCAGTTTTGCAAATAGATCTGACGTCTATCCAGATTAGAAGCATTTTCCTTGATAATACCAGGTTTTTCAAAGAATGTGGAGTAATCATAGCTCTTATTTATTACTGGTAAGGTAGAAATTGGTATATTTCTGATGATAGATACAAAAATTTTGGAACAATTTAGTTGTCTACTAATGTTGAAGATGTCTATACTCTATCCAGAAATTCCACTCCTGGGCTTATGCCCTAATGAGATTCTTACATATGTGTACCAAGAAATATATAGAAGAATGTTATAGCAGTATTTTTATAGTTTTGTTATTCTGGAAAGGAAAACAATAAAAAATACCTTGAATGTCCTTAAGCAAGAAAATGGTACATTGTGGTGTACCATACAATGAAATACTGTACAAAATTAAATGAACTTTGCCTGCACATGTCAACATGAATGAATTCCATAAAATGCAGAAAGAGAGCCTCAGTATGAAACTGCTTGTGTGAAGTTCCGAAACAGAATGAAACTACACATATTTGGAGGATACTCTATCAGTTAATGTTTTACCAGAGAAATAGAGCCAGTATATCTAGTATATGTAATTTATTTTAAGGAACTGGCTTCCATGATTCTGGGGGCTGGCAAGTCTTAAGTCTGCAGGGAAGACCAGCAGGTCAGGCGTGCTCCACAAGTGGGATTTCTTCTGAGAAACCTTTTTGCTCTTAAGGCCTTCTAAACCTGTTTGGATGGGTCCTCCCCGCCGATAATCCCAGGTTATGGAGCATAATCTCCTTTAATTAAATTCCACTTACTGTAGATGTTAACCACTGTTAGAAAATTCCTTCAGAGCACCATCTAGATTAAATAGTGTGTACTATAGTTTAACCAAGTTGACACATAAAACTACTGCAGATACTAGCTGTATAGTAAGACCTCAATGAGGAGGAAAACAAAGATTTGTGAACACAAAATCTAACAGTTGCCTCTATGGAGAGGGAGATAGAAATGGTCAGGAATGGGTACCCAGGGTTTCTACTGTATTGATAAAACTCAACTTCTTAAGCTGGGTGACAATTATAAGGAGTCTGTTATATTATTCTTTTTTTTTTAAGATTTTATTTATTTATTTGACAGACAGAGATCACAAGTAGGCAGAGAGGCAGGCACAGAGAGAGGGGGACGCAGGCTCCCCACTGAGCAGAGAGCCCGATGCAGGGCTCGATCCCAGGACCCCGGGATCATGACCTGAGCCGAAGGCAGAGGCTTTAACCCACTGAGCCACCCAGGCACCCTGTTATATTATTCTTTATAGATTGTATAGCTTTGATATAAATTCATGTGTGTAAGAAAAACTTCACAATGAATTTTAAATACAACCTTTATCAAAATACAAAATAATTACCTTCTAAGCATATAGAGCCTCCCTTCCTTCCCTCACCATTATAAGCTAGGGAGTTTGAGCTCTTCTGTTTTGCCTTCAAGTATTTTAAACATTTAGGACTATTGCTATGATCCAAAACTGAAAAAATGAGTCAGGAAGAAAAATTTCTATCTTGATTTTAGGTCAATGCTCATGTCTGTTAAAAGCAATCAGGAGGCCATTTTTGCTGGGAGACAGATTACATACAGTCGCTTGAAATCCACCTGTTACCTGACCTCTTCCTCTTTCCTGCCAGGCAAAATGTGAGCCCAGGTGAGAGCTGGTTTCATCACCAACTATCTTCAAGTCCATTTTATTGTTGTTTCTTATCCTTTCTGACGAAAGGTGTTGCAAGGTTGAAGGAACGCGATACATGGGCGTTCGGAATGTTTTTGTGGGTGAGCGAGCAAGGATTTAGATATTTGCTCACTATGGAGAGTGCAAAAGTGGGGCTCACTGCAGACTCTGCTATGTCCCTGTCCCAGGTGCCAGTGTGGGTCCCCTACGAGCCTCCCAGCTGGCTTCCTTCCTCTGTCCTCTCCCCAGTCCAATCCATTCTCCACAGGCAGCCGGAGTGAATTTTATGGTAAAAAGAAAAAACAAAAACAAACAACAACAACAACAAAACAACAAAAAAATCATGTATATAGTTATACATATAATATAAATATATATAATATACAGTATACAATATACAATATATAATATATAATATAAAATTGGCCATCTTAACCATTTTTTAAAGGCACAATTCAGTAGTGTTAAGTGTGTTCACATTGTTTTGAACAGATCCCCAGAATTTTTTCATCTTGCAAGTCAGAAAGTCTCTGCATATTAAACAACTCCCATCAAGCCCCTGGTAATCACAATTCTACTTTCTGTTCCTATGAATTTGGCTATTCTAGATACCCGATATAAGTGGAATCATACAGAATTTGTCCTGTTGTGACTGTCTTATTTCACTGAGCATAATAACCTCAAGGTTCATCCATGTTTGCGTGTGTCAGAATTTCCTTGCTTTTTAAGGCTGAATAATATTCCACTGTATGTACACACAACATGGTGTCCATCCATTCATCTGCCCATGGACATTTACATTGCTTCCACCACTTGGCTGGTGTGTATAATGCTGCTACAAACACGGGCATGCAAATATCTCTTCCAGACCTTGCTTTTAATTCTTGGCTATCTGCCCTGAAGTCAGAATACTGGATCATAGAGTAGTTATATTTTTAATTTTTTGTGGGAACTATCATTTTTTCATAGTAATTGCCCCATTTTAAAATCCTACTAACAGTGCAAGAGCAGGCTTTTAAAATATAAATCAGATCATGTCACTTCTCTGTGGAAACCCTCTATTGACATTCTATGTTTCTCAGAATGGGGGCTTAAATCCTTTCTGAGGGCTAGACTGTCCTGTGTGGTCCACCCCAGGTTACCTTTCCTGCCTCATATTTCACTTTACGTGCCCTTCCCTAGAAAGCTCAGTCAGTCCTAGAGTACACAAAGCTCTTTTCCAGCTCAGATGCTTTCGTGGTTATTCTTCCTTTTGTCTGGAGTATAGCCCACCCGAATCATCATGGGAATCCTCTCATTCTTCAGGATTCAGCTTGTACATCATCATTTTAGGAAGTGTCATATATCAGTAAAACCTTTACAAGAAAGAAGAAAATAAAATATACAAAACTGAAAAAGTAGCCATGAACTGAATGGACTGACACAGGTTCCCAGATAGAGGCCAGAAGTTACTCATAGGTTTAAGAACAAAGTTTTTTTATGATGAAGAGGGAACATACACCAACTGACTACTAAGTCTACTAACTTATACAAGTGCCAATGATACCAGAGTCTGTTCTCATGGATGATAAATTTATCAGTTATGTTTCAGATTTTGAATTCACTATTTCAAGCAATTTATTCTTCAAAATTCCCAGCAATGTTAGTTACATGTTGAAATTTTTTTAAAGATTTATTTATTCATTTTGAGGGGAGGAGGAGGGCAGAGGGAATCTTTTAAGCAGACTCCTCGTGGAGCGAGGAGCTAGACTCGGGGCTCGATCCCACAACCCATGAGATCATGACCTGAGCCAAAACCAAGAGTTGGATGCTCAACCAAATGAGCAACCCAGGTGACCCACAAATTTTTTTTAAGAATTTATTTATTTATTTGAGAGACAGAGAAAGCATGAGTGAGCAGGGGGCCGGGCAGAGGGAGGAGGCCAGGGAGAGGGAGAGAGAGAAGCAGACTCCCTGCTGAGCAAGGAGCCCTCCATGAAGCTTGATGAAGGACTTAATGTAGGAATTGACCTGGGGCTCGATCCCAGGACCCTGAGATCAAGACTAGAGCCAGAGTCAGATGCTTAACCAACTGAGCCACCCAGGCTCCCCTCCTTATTGCAAATTTTAAGGGGAAGTTGGCAAGCTTACTTATACTGTAGTGCATAAACAGTGATCTCCTTTTATTTAACACAACTATTTAAGTCTCTGTATGAAGCTCTCTAGAGGAAACAGAGTAAGAATCTTCCTTCAAGCATTTTATTTTATTTTTTTAAAGATTTTATTTATTTATTTGACAGGCAGAGATCACAAGTAGGCAGAGAGGCAGGCAGAGAGAGAGGAGGAAGCAGGCTCCCTGCTGAGCAGAGAGCCCGATGCGGAGCTCGATCCCAGGACACCGGGATCATGACCCGAGCCAAAGACAGAGGCTTTAACCCACTGAGCCACCCAGGCGCCCCCCTTTCAAGCATTTTAATACCTTAAGATATTATGCTCTATTATCACTCCTCCCTGACTGAATTTGCTGTTCCTTTGCCAGCAAGCTCGCTGCTTCTTTGCCTAATGCCTTTTCATTTCATAAGATAAATTAGAGGTGTGTTATTCTTTAGAACTGTCCCCTTATGCCCCCGAAGATAGGTTAAGTGTGCTTCAGTGGGGACCTGTGTATACTATATTGTAATATGGCATTTCACCAATTCTAAGATGCACTTTTAAAATATTTAGCATCTCTGAAATCCGAATGTGTCTCATCAATGACATCCTAGATTGATTAAATTTGTCATTCTCAGCTGCTGAAAAGGGAGTTTATGGGGGCTGGGACTGTGTTTCATCTCTCTAAATATTTTCAGTGTCTATTACAGTGACTCACTAACTCACTGTAAGTGCTTACCAAAAGAACAGATGGATAGAAAAACTACGAACTCCGTGATGGACTGTTTCATTACGAGAGCAGTATAAAATGAAGATAAAGAGAGGTTATATCTGCTTGGGAAAGATCAGGGGAGATCAGAAAAGATGGCATTTGAACAGAACCTCAAATAAAGAGAAAGATATTTCCCACCCATGACTCAAGGATAATCATTTAAGGCAGAAGAAAGAGCAGAAGAAGGGAAAGTAGGAAAGATGAGCGAGACTTCAGAAGAGAAGATGTTTGACTAGTTTGAGTAGAATGCAAATGCATAAAGAAGCCCAGTAAGGGAAGTTTAGAGAGAGATTAAGAGTGGCATTAATACTATGCCAAAGTGTTCTGTTCCTGAGCAGTCATGAACTAGTGGAGGGCTTTAAAGGATGAGTGATATGGTGAAGTCGTGCTTAAAGATGTATCTGGGGGTGATTAGTTGAATGGCTTGGCTGGTAGAGAGAATGCAGATAAGAAAACTAGTTACTAGGCAGCTATTTTTTATTTAACAAACATTTCTTCAGCATCTGCTGAATGCCTGACACAGGTGTTATGACAGTAAATAAGATTCAGTCCTTGTATGGAGAGATCTTAGAGTCTATAAAGGTTAAACAGTCAAACAAACAGGCAAAAATTAGAAAATAAAAAATACTCTATGTGTGCACAGGTTGCTATGAGTGAGTCCTGCCCCTACTCCGGGGTTGGACTCAGATGCCAGGGGAAGTAGATCAATACAAGGAGGCCTTTGGGAGGAGGTGTTATCTTAGCTGAACCCTGAAGGTGAAGAGATGGCAAAGCTCTCTGGGAAGTAGCAAGTGCAAAGTCCCAGTGATGATGTGTTACACTTATCCTGAATTACAGATAATTCAGAATGGAATGATAAATTGGCATAGTGGGGGATAGATGGAGAAGGAAAGGAAAGGAAAGGAAAGGAAAGGAAAGGAAAGGAAAGGAAA